>JAFELO010002392.1:3207-47018 GCA_017140195.1 Eumaeus atala
GTCTAAGTTCTGTATCATCATCATCATCATCATACATCCTAGTACTAAGTTAATACTAAGTAGTCTAAGTTCTGTATCGTACATCTCGCTCATACCAATTTAATTAAACGTTAGGAGATAGTCTGCTGCAGCGACTTGACTCTTTTTAATGGCATAAGGTGGCAAATGAGCAATCGGAGCCTTTTGATGACTACCGACGCCCATGGACAGTCGCATGATTAGTACGCAGATGCGTTGGCCTCCTATTATCCCCCTCCCCAATGGGCCAATGACTGTAAATAATTTAATATATTTATTGTACCCCTCCTATCACTTTAAGTAAGCCTTAAGAGGTAACTATAACCACCAGCACCAACGTGTGTACACAGCATCTGTGAAGCGATACGATTTATTATTGTAATAAAAATGGTTTCGTTACAATAAAAACCGCATTTCATTTCAGCAAGCAATAAAAAAACATTATTTATCTATTTTTTGACCTAGAACCCTATTCCCTCGGTGTCCGCTATATTTCACGCCCTAAACAGTTTTGACTATAACATAGTTCTGCCTATGTCGGTAGCTATTTATTATTTCAGTTTGTTCATTGATATATCTTTACAAAATTCTTTCTTAGCGCTATGTTGAAGCTTTTTGTATCAAAATATATTACAACTAGCTTCGTTGACAAATAATACAAAATTTAATAAGATAGTGACCACATAGGTCACTATATTAAGAGCGCTACGTATCTTCCCGTTTTTCTAAGAGCTACCTTTTAAGGTAATGTATCAATAAACTGCTTAATTCGAACAGATACTTTTAATATGGAGACAGGAGGAAGACTTCATACAAAGTCTCCAGATGTCTCGGGGCGCCGGTAGTAGTATTATCCGACTGCCCGTCTCCATACGCTAGAACAAAAAGTGTAGCACGAAATCAATACGACATTAAGTATTTGTGTGACATACAACAGTCTTATTGTAGCTTCGTGTAGAAACATAAGAGGACGCTCCGTTTAACAAGATACCCCGCTGGGCGCAAGTAATTTATCGTATAATCTGCGATGGACAGCTCTAATATTGTAAATTACTTATGTACTACACCTGCATCGTAGTCTCTTTTATAGTATAGCGGGACAAACTACCATCAGATATCAATATATACAACAGTATCAGATTACCATCCCATCGGAACACGAGGATAAGAGAATTGAGAGTGCACTTGTGCCTGTGCAAACACAATATGTACACTATAATATGTGCAATATAACATACGGCTAGAACGACCTCATTATTATTATTTAGATTAATTGTAGCGTATTTCGTACTCTCAATATTATAAAAAGATAACATCATAACAAAAACTTTGAAGTATATTTAGAAGACATTAGGAAAGACTGTCATTTAAATATCGAATACGCAGTGGATTGTACTAGAGGATCTCTTGCGATGTGAGATCCTCTGAGATTTCCATAATAATAAATTGATTTTCTTTTCATTTTATAAGGTAGTAATAGTATAATAATATGTTTCCTATGGGGCCCGAGTGGTCCAGGTATTTAAACTTGAATAAAGATGCTTCGAACACTGGAAGTGATCTAAATTCTTAATTTTGACATAATATGGGCGTTAAGATTTATGAAACAATTTCGGCCACTTCATAAACTTTGACGTTAGATTGGGTAATGACTATTTAATAATTCACATCAACATTTATAGGAACAGTTTCGTGCTCATCACTGTAGAGTATAATGTAGTCCTGTCATGTAAGTATACACTTTACAATCGGTATACGCAGTAGTGATGTTAGCTTGTTTGCCGCGCGCGTAATAACCGAGGTACAAATACCAACAAACTCATAGTTCCCGAGCTATGTGTTATAAAAATCTTAAATATGTATAATTTCTTATATTTAATAAAATATTACTTAACAAAGGGTTTGGTTCATGTGGTGAAATTAGTTCATAGAATATAAATCAAATTTCATGGTGTTTGTCTAACACCTAAAACGCTAAGTATGCAATTCTAGGGCGTAATGTTGGGAACTTTCAACAATTTCGATAGTTGCTAATGATTAGCAGTGTTTTCTTACCTACACTAATTATTTCTTACCATACAAATGACATGCCTCATCAGCAATGGAAAAGTCTCACTGTTCCCAGAAAGTCCCACGTCACGTCACAGGGCTTTTCTCAACAAAGAGCCGGAGCATATTGAATTAGAAATCGTCAACAATATAAGAGGCCGTTGAAGTTCATGTTCTATTATAAATAAATCGGTTCGTTCACGTGGAAAGAATGGTAGGGGAAAGGTTAACAAAGCAGTTATATATTGCGAATGTGGAGGTATGTAGGTACCGAGGAAAACCAAGACTGACATACCACGATCCGGATTGATCGGCTACTGTCCGAACGTGGTGTGTAGAGTCTTCGCAGCCGTTGTGTCTGTAATAGTAATAAAGAGACTTGTAAACATGGAGGAAGCAAGGCGGGTATGCAAGGATCGTGATGTATTATATCTCGTCCTCTTTGCCTAACCCATTAGAGTGCTGGCGTGAAAATGTGTTGTTTTTGTTAAAATGAAACAATACATTTTTAAAAAGTTTTGTTTACACTGTTTAATATTCACTATTAAAGAAACGATTTAAGGTTTAGTATAGCGCGAAGAAAATCAAAGGAGTAAATTCGAGTGAAACAATAATCGGTGGAGCGTAACAATTTACCGCGCTTACGTCACTTACGTCCTATGCTCATCTTCCTCTTCAAAGTCATATCAATCTTTAAGGAGTAATTTTAGGGTTTCGAAGGTTGCGCTACGAAGGGATGACGTCAAATATAGCAATACCATATTCGTCATCGGTAGTCAACAGACTCCGACAATACGTGGTACAGGAGGTGCTATAAAAAGAGGTAGTCTGAAGAATATGGCTTTGCTAATGTTGCAAGACTTCTTTTGGAATATTAATTTAACACAGACAGTTGAATAGTATACCACAAATTAAACACAACAAAAGAGGTTTGTAATAAAACCCTGTGTAAACTGTGAGATAAAAAGAGCAAACACTTTTTAATGACAAAAGCAACATAAAACGCTGCTAGTACGATAATAGAGCAAATATAAATGTTATATTGCTCACTACAGCAATTAAAGCTTTTGTATTAACCAACGATGTCTTATTGCTAGATAAAGATTGCGATGAATGACATACCAGACAGAATAAGCTACAGTTATTCTCTGTAGTTATGGAGTCTCTGGTAAATAATAAACTATTCTTTCGTTGTACTAGAATACTTGCATTGCTGCCCAAACTGGCGGTGTAGTAAAAATATTTTCGTTTACATAAATACCGGCGTGAATCTTTTGTTACCGTTTTACAAGATCTGTAAAAAGAAGTCCATTTGTAAAATCTGAGGGATTGCATATTACAGCACCGCAATGCATCCGCAATATTATTTACTTGTGTGAATAACCTCGCGCGTCGGCTTGCCTCTTTGACTACCAGTTTGTGAAAAAGTGTTGATTTTGAATGTATAGTATCTTTATTTATATGTATAGTATCTTTATTTATATAATACCCGAATTGCAAAAAAAGCTAGCGAGCTTAAAGCTTTATTAGGTAAAAACGAACTGCTAAGTAAATTCTTATCTATGTTTACTATATGAACATAATGTTTAACGTTGTCAATATAAAAGCTTAATATTTAAGATATGGAAAGCTATTGACCAGTATTTTCCAACCCGCCGATTCCTAAACATGATGTAAATGCAACATGAAAAAGTCGAACGATGCCTCGTGCATCTAAAAGCACAAAAAATATAGACTATTCTAGGGCTTATAACACAGCACGCACTGGCCCACAAGTACTTGCGGTCAGTGAATCTGAACTCAGGCCAAGTAACGAGTGAGTCATGAATCAAAGGTCGGCTTCGGTTTAATTTATTTGAGGCAATTGCTATCCAAAATAAATCGTTTTTGCCCAGGAGAAATAACCAATTCTGCGAATCGATAAAAGCGCCCGTACGTTCGCAGTATAATTATTACACCTATTTCTTAATTTTTTTATGTATAATATATGTTATAATAAATGTAATGTAATAAATGTATAACGGCCTCTTAATTTAGGACTGGTCCGCAAGTTTGTGGTAGCTCAGCGGGCTATTGAACGTGTTTTGTTGGGTGTTTTTTATCCGATTGTATTCATTGTGAAATCATAAGGCAGAGAACTAAAGTTCACCCGAAGAATAAGCTCACTGAAGTGGCAATGGGCTGGTCACAAGCTCAGAAGGTCAAATGACAAGTGGGCCACTAAGGATCCGGAGTGGAGGCCGCGCCTAGGAAAACGAAGTGTTGGTGGAACGCTCACCGGTTGGGAAGACGATCTCCGTGCAGCAGCTGGTCCCGGATGGATAGGAGTAGCAAGAGATCTGCCGTCTTGGGATTTATTGGAAGAGGCCTATGTCCAGCAGTGGACCCATAAGGGCTGATGTTGATAATGATGTATAAATGTATAACTTATATAATAATTAAATATAATTGTAAAAATGTATATAAATAATTGATGAAACACGCTGAGTTTGATTCGTACGTGCCTCACACGATAAAGCCGGCCGGTGTTAAACCATTATATTAATCATTGAGGTTAAAAAATAATTCATATGATTATATTTTGTATAAAAACATTATTATTTCATTAAAAAATAAGCTACTTCTAATAACTTTAATATTATTGTAACCATTTATTAATAGATTTTTTTAATGCGTGCCTCAGTAGTCAAGTTTCGTGTACGTTTTATTATGTACATGCAGGCAACCAGACATATGAATTGTGTCTATATAAACCATTTTCTTATTGTATCGACACCAACTTCAACATCATAGATACATGCAGATATATGTAGGTTATTAGTCACTATGTTATGTACTACATATCAATAAATAAGTATTTATTCTATTGCAAAATTTTGCCTAAGACACTTACGGAAACTACTATTAGTAGTGATTTGGTCGTCGGAGGTATGTAATTTTTGGTTTTTAATCGGAATTGTACAGCTAACATTATTTTTGTCAGCAACTGTACAATGAAATCCAACAATATAATGTTTTCATCTCACGCTCATATCAGAATAAATCCCGATACAATATCTGTGTTTAATACATTGCTAGCTTTCCGTCCCGGCTTCGTGCGGATTTTTCATAAAAAATAGGCTGTATAATATTTTCTAAAACGTTTGTGGTAATATTTGATAATTTAATTCTATTTAAGGATTGAGGCGTCAATAATTTACAATTAAGAACAATTTTTTATATGTGATGGCTCATGATAATGGTTAGTAAAAAGTGAGGGAACGAAGTCTTATCTTTACAATAGTTCGAGACTCCCTACAGCAACCAGGAGGTATATTTTCTATGTCTTATTATAAATCAATCCTCTAAGCAGCAGCCTGATTGTTCTTCGATCCTCAACTTCAATAGTGGAAGATTATGGCGACATCATATTTTCACATTAAATCTCAATTCCATAAAAAAAACTCGGTCCCAATGAAATAGAATTTAACACCTACTTTTCATACGTGGCTTATACTATTTAAACTGACACATTAATGATACGGTCTATCAAATTAATAGCCATACAGATCATGTAAATACTAATAGAGAAATAAAGATTTTTCGAACCATAAGATATGAAACATGGCGTCGGCAAGAAATCATGACAGGGTGAGCCTTTTATGTGTAATCATTTCTTATCCGTAGCATATTTTGTCAAGAACACAACCTATATATTATATAACATACAACGACCCGGCGGAAAATAAAAAAAAACTATTTAGTTATCATTTGGTGATGTCCACGTCCAACAAAAGAAAAGAGCGTCATTTCTTCGACACAGAGCACACCCTCAGTCCAACAGTCAAAGATTTTAGATTTACTTTGTTATAAATGTTAAAGTAGCTACTTTGATTGCTACACGTTATATATATTCATTTTGAGAACTTGAGAACACACGTTGTTCTGTCATTTCGTGGTAACGTGAAATGATTACGTGGGGGAATTGAAGCTAATAACTTTTTAAAATCAATGATTTTTTGCCATAAATCATTTTATATAAAAAATATGAATGCAATGCCTTTGCCCATTACAGATTCTTTTCAATGTAAAAAAAAAACAAATAAATAATTAAATTTTTTGTCCTTCTTATACTAATATAGGAAACCTACAATAATGTGCTACTGTAAAAAAGGCAATCGGATGATTGAGTCTGATAGTACCTGATATTATTGATACATCTATACGTCGCATTCAAAGTACAGTTCATGCATATGTTATGAAATATTCGACATCGACCTAGAAAAAAATGACCCTTTGTTCTATAAGCAGCCAGCAAAAAAGTGTAAAAATATTTTCCTAATCAGTTCCAAGCTTGTATAAATTAAGATTTCGTACGTTCTTCAAATGCCACCTGCACTTGAGCACTTATTCACCCGACAGTACTCAGCGTCTTGCACGCGACGCCTACAGTCGCTATCGTTGACAGTTGTACAACGAGCCAGCCGCGTGACAACGACGTGTGCGTTTATTTGTAAGCTGATGTTTGTCGCAGTGATATTTTCACGGGACGCAGTACATCTGTATTCATGTTGAGGGCGTCTGATTTTTTTTTAATTTTATACTTTTCTAAAAAACCTCAGGTATTTGTAAACATACAGAAGCTGACTTTTAGTCAAATTGAGCAAAAATTACGTAAACCTTTTTTATAACTCTGAGTATATTGCTTGCTGTACCCATTCTATCCTTTTTTATAATATAACAGGCAAACTAGAAATCAGAACTTTTTTATCACTACTGACGCCCATGAACATCCGCATAGTTACTATTCTGTGCGCCCGCTCTCCCCTTCTCGTCCAATGGGCCACCGGCTGCAAACTAATAAACCATACGAAACGCGACTAAGAAGATGTCAATTTACGGCGGTATCATCTCCCCGGTCGAGCCGGCGCAAATCCGCTACAACGTAGCATGTCACTAACTCATACTCAATGATCCTAGACAGGTCAGGTCGAACATACACAGTAGCCAGGGGCGTCTTAAGTACAACATACAACACCAGGGCCGGTGGAGGCGCGTAAATTTGTTTCCCCGTGTAAAAAAAAGACAAAGAGCAAACATACGCCGAGAGTTTTACATATCCATGACACGTTTAAGCATGTTATCATCACCATGACAACCATTAACAAGTTTGTTGCTCTTCTTTACTGTTCTATGCTGATGGAAGTGTCTAGTGCATGTTGGGTGTTTCTGTATCCACGCACTGTTTTTCTGGTACCAGGCGTAAGCTGAAGATTGCGGAAATATATATATGTCAGTGGCGGCTATCGAAAGACGTCGAAAAGGCGGATTTTTTGGTGTTCGAATTTTTCTGGTGCGAAGTCGTGTTACCGAGATATTCGTGTTCTTGTGGCTCGGCTCTCGTACTAGAAAAATAAGTAAGTCACCGATATAGACTTGTCCTGGTTTGACTGTGCGGTCCCGGGGCAGGGGTGTATAGGTGACTTGCTTGTACCGTCTTTTTGTTTTCGTTGTTGTTTCCGTGTTGTTCTGCGTCTCTTGGTGGTGTCTTTGATTGTGTCGGACATGTACGGATTTAATTCCCGTTATTTGTTTACATCAAATTTCTATTTGGTGAAAGTTTGGCGGGAA
Organism: Eumaeus atala; assembly: GCA_017140195.1. NCBI lineage: Eukaryota > Metazoa > Arthropoda > Insecta > Lepidoptera > Lycaenidae > Eumaeus > Eumaeus atala. The sequence continues at coordinate 10,885 of JAFELO010002392.1, forward strand.
TTGTGTCTGGTTTACTTGTGTGTTTGGGTGTGTTTTTCTCGCTGTTTGCGTCCTTTGTGGCGCGAACATGTCGGGGGTGGGGGGGATGGGTTTCTTTCATCCAGAGGAGGAGGCGAGGTTCGCAAAGGTTATTCGGGGGAGACATCGAGGTGTTGGAGGACTTTTCGTCCATGGCATCTTTGTCCGAGGCGGAGCTGGGGCGCAAGCGCCTTTATACTGAAGGTTCGGATCTAGAGTCTGGTTCCGATACAGGGAACATTGGGACGAGGACTAGGTGTGTGGCCAAACGTGGTAATGCACACACGTTGACTGAAGCCAGGGCAGCTCGAAGGGAGAGAATCTCGACTGAACGAGAGGAGGAGTTTGAGGGTGCCCTGCGTAAAAGGGCATTCCTCAAAGAGAAAGAATTCGAATGAAAGAAGACTGGTATTCCGGTGGTGCTAGCGGATGTAGAGCGATGTGCGGCCAGCGACGTTTTAGTAGCAGCGGAGGCGAATTTAGAGCTCATTTTGGAGCTGACGGGGAAGTCGGCTAATTTGGAGGGTAGCTACGCAACAAAGATACGGTGGGCGGCGGGGTCCATCAGGGACATGTTAGTGTCCCTGGTGGTACGAATGGAGGATGACGAGGTGAAACGCCTCACGGCAACGCTCGTCTTCAAAGGGAGTTGGGCAACCTCAGGTAGGAGGTTCGTGCCTATAGGCGCGAATTTGAGGAAGGCAAGAAAAAGTCGCCTGAGGGGACCGGAGTTCTCAACATGGCCGACTTGATGAAGGAGATTGCCCAAATGGTGGGCAACATCATGATGTTTCCCTGCTCTTCGGCCGTCATTCTCAAATTACGGCCGGAGGCAGCGGATAAGGGGGCGTCATACGTTTCTGCGCTACTCAAGTGGCCCGGCGGTGCCTGGGCATGGGGCACGTGTCAAGCATGTGCTCCGGTGGCAATGACTGCAGCAATCTGTGCTACCGCTGCGGTCAGCCCGGTCACAAGGCCGGTGGGTGTTCCGCCACCGCTCGTTGTGTGGTGTGCGTGGACGCAGGCAGGCCGGCAGGCCACGTGATGGGGGGCATGTCCTGTAAGCCCCCCGTCCAGTGCGGGAAGGTACCCTCTCCCTCTCAGAGGGGGAATCGTTCGGGGTCGCACGTAGAGATGGCCTAATATGCCTCGCCATCTCAACGTTCTCCAGGCGAACGTCGACCACTCCGCCGTGGCACGGGACCTTTTACTGCAGTCTCGTTCAGTATCTGGAGGAGGGCGCGGGACCCGGACCTTCGGAGTCACAGTGCGGGCTCCGGGTACGCCGGTCGATTATCTATGCCCTCAAGCGGCGGAACGCAGGGGGGAGGTGGTGGTCGCGGTGTCGTTGGACATCGCGAACGCTTTCAATAGTCTCCCGTACAGCATGATACGGGAGGCACTGAAATTCTTTAAGGTGTCTCTCTATCTCGTGAGGCTGTTGGAGGCTTATCTCTCCGATCACAGAGTGGCTCTCGAGAGCCGGTCGGGGTCCGTGGAGTGGCGGCGAGTCGGGCGTGGCGTCCCACAGGGTTCTGTACTTGGACCAATCCTGTGGGACGTCGGCTAAAACTGGGTTTTTGTGTAATTTTAGAATTTAATAGCTTATCATTACCAGTAGCAGTAACAATTTCCCGCCCCCACGAGTAATTACGTAAGGAATGGGTTCGAAAGATACAAGTTAAATTGTCTAATGGTTGTTTTCAATTATTAATAAATTGATGAATTTGATTATTGTTAAAAGAGTTTTGACATAAGTTCGAAAGAAAAATGTGAAAACCCTCTCCAGTTGCCTATAGATAAAATATTGAAAACGGCCGTTAGTCGAATGGACCTACCTTTTTTTTTGTTTACACGGGGAAATGCATTTACTCCTTCACTGGCCCTGGGTGGGGTCCAGTGGCGTGTAGAGCTCGCGGCACATTAAAGTGCCGAATACCCACAAAAATCCTGAGTGCCAAAAGCCAATGCCACCTTTGGCGAGGTGCCTCGGAACAACAAATCATCAGGGCACCTCGACGGCTAGTCAGTCCCCTAAAGAACCGATGCCACCTCCATGGATTGGGTTGTCCCGCATCACAAAACAACCCCACCAACTTTGGGACAGTGTAATTGGGTGAGGTTCCCATCCTCGCCCGTTGCTCCGTGCTCAAAAGCGTCGCCACCTATTCAGTCCCCTCTTTTTATAAGTGGGGTACAAAGAATTCCTGAGCTGCTGAAACCCCCGGCTACTGAGCTCTACCGCCACGAAAAGGCTTGAACCGTGGTGGGGGAACCTATGTTCATAAAATTTTGTTGTGATGTTGATATAATTATCGCTAATATGCCTAACGTGACTATATTCTTGTATATAATGTAAGAGGTAATGTCATGCTATATTGAGGCGGTATGGGGGCTATGGAGTTGCCTTTAGCTCACATGTTGCCACCGTAAATTTTAATCTTCGGTGTCGCGTATGGTGTGGTTTGTGAGTAGCTGCTGACCCTTTGGTGATGAAGATAAACGGGGAGCAACGCATCAGCATAGTAATTATATGGATGTTTATGGGCGTCAATATTCGTGAACGCCTCTGTCTGTTCATTTGCACTCTTATACGGAGTCCGTACCAACGGGTGATAGTAACTACGAACCTGAGAATTATTCTTATGAAAGTCGCCTAGCTTACATTTGCGAGCGTATGCATTCAGTTTGTATGAAAATAACTACAAATATAAATTGGTATTGGTTTTGTTATGTTATGTGGATATAATATTAACTCACATCGGGCCGAATTTAATGGTTCTAGGTCACCAGGAACCATTTAGGTTTCATTGACATATGTACAGATATACGAGGCGGATTGAAAAATATTCGGCCTAACCAAGAAAGTAAACACATACTAAGTCAGTTATATTTTAATTTTTTACATAATCATCATCAAACTCGATGCACTTTTACCATTTCCCGCATTTAGACCGTTGGAAAAAAAATTATTCTTCCTTATAGTCAAAATATGCGACTACTGCTGATTTTACCGCGTCGTTGGTCTATAATCTTTGACCTCCCAAATGCTTTCTAAGGTTAGTAAGTGGAACGATCTCTGACGGTGCTAGATCAGATGAATAAAGTGGAAGCGGTCGTAGTTCAAAGCCAAACTTGCGGATTTCAGCCATTGATAGCACAGACGTGTACAAGGACGTTGTCTGGATGAAGCAGTACTTTTCTTCGAGCATTCCTGGATGCCTTTCTTATGTTTTTCTCGTAAAAGCCTTAGTAAGACACAATAGTAGTCAGAGTCTATAGTCTGACCCCTTTCAAGATATCACACATTTCGAGTCCCATAATACTGTAGCCATTACGTTATTTGCCGACAAAGTGGCCCTAGATTTTTTAGGGGGTGGTGAACCAGGTCTTCTCCACCCTTTTGATTGTTGTTTTGTTTCTCGATTCGTCGAAGGCCTCTAGAAGGCGGGTCCATCCGTCACACTCTCTCTGCCACGTTTGAATTGTGCCATGTTATTCAATCGTGAAAACACGTTTCACGATTGAATAACACAGAGCAGAATCTGGTTATGTACTGATCATATCATCGTGGATGCCTTCTGGTGATAGCCTCTTCTTATGGAGGTACTTAAAGACTATGTGCCAGACCGAGTAGTTATCAATATTCAGCTAGACCATATAAACTAATGATACTTTATAAGTTTTTTTCTGATGCACAGAAAATGTGGGTTAATATATTTATGTTAATAATACTACTGAATATTTGCTATGTCGTGTTTCATGTAGGCAGTTGCTCATTGGAGTGGAGAAGGAAAAATGCATAACTACAATAATGTAGATGTTTATGGGCGTCGGTAGTCGGCAAAAGGTTACGATTGCTCGTTATCCCCCTACACTACAAAAACGAAAAATAGACTTCCTAACCTAAAACGTTGTTTCAATTAATAAACGCATAAAATTTGACGACACAATCAACGTTAGCAGAAACGATGTTAGATTTATCGAACCCGAGTAATTTGATATATGACTAAATATTTCATAACCGAATCATCTGAAATTAATCAGTTTCCGCGCTGCGTTAACGAACTTTGGAATTTAAGCTAATTAGTTTTGAGACAACAAAAGGGAGTTTGCGATTTAATTTATTAAAGATTACTAAAGGTAATCCAACTTATTTGATGATGTTCTGAGTTTGCTCCAGCCATTTTGAGAGCTTGCGATTATAAATAGGAAATAAATTGACCTACTAGGGGTAACGGTACAGATTTTTTGACCTCTCCGATCTGCACAGCTGGGGTTGGTAAGGCCTGCTCTTGATGGCTTTTGCCCACTTAAGTTAATGAAAAATATTTTTTTTGCTCGTTTATCACCTTTATATCTATACTAGTGTTACAAAGAGGAAATATATAACTGTTTGCTTACATTGAAAAGGCTACGTGACTACAGGGCCCATTTAAACAAGTATTTTACCATTAAAATCCTACATTATCACTGACAAACATAGCCAATATTTTCTACAGCGTTATAAATCATTATGAATACTTCGATAATGTGGCTAAAGGTGTGAAAACATATCAAAGTAAATCCTTATAAAGCAGCTAGAGAAATCATTGACCACTGGATGTCCCGGCAGACCATTTCTGTTATAAATTAAATTGTTTGTCCTGTGGTAGCGTGTAATGTTTACGAGGGCGAAACTAAAATTTATTATATTTTTATATTGGTATATCAATAAATATCTTCCATGTCTTCTAAAATAAGACACAAATCGAAACATTGAAGAAGTTTCACATATATATGGATACTACAGTATATTTAAGCAGATTGATAAATTGTTAGGGCTGAAATTGTGATGGAATGAACAAACTTGCGTAGCAATTTTCACAACGAAATTTTGGTTACGCCTTACAATTTGTATTTATATTTGTTGTAGCACATAACTTGTGTGACCCAGTTTTCACTACGTACAAATTCTGATTAACCAGAATGACAAAAACGTACATACCTATATTTTAATGCCTGCAAATGCAGTCAAAGGGAGCAGAATAAATAAGTGGTCGTTGATGATGAATGATTCTATTGGAATACACCTTGTTATGATCACTTTTTTACATGAGAAAAATATTCGCCACCCATCGGCTAACCCGGAATGGGTTGCCGGCCAGTGAAAAGACTGATCTTCACATTAAAAAATCCTATTCCACTAAAACCTTACAGAAGCATATTAAGTAACTCATCAGTCTGGGTGTTGAGGTGAGCCTGGACCTGACCCAGACAAGTTAGGGACCCCTTAAGTGAATTTAATTTCACACTTTTTTAATTTCACTTGTTACGGCTTAGTCTTTTTATAATAAAGCTAGCTCATCAGCAAATAAGCAAGCTTAGTATTATTCCCGTACATGCAAATATGTGTAATAACGTTATATTATACGCAGAAATACAAACTTTTTGAAAAATATTTATGTACATGTTTATAATGCGAATGTGTTGTCCTTCTTTCCTTCACTTCTTAATTGGCCAATATCTTGATAACGTGAGTGAGATTGGCGAAAATTATAAACGTGATACTTGTCTTGTAAACCAAAATATTCATTAGTAGTGTAAATGTTAGCACAGATTTCAAGTTTATAACAAACGATGAACATTAAATGCAAGCATAAGTTTTAAGGTTTTAGGATTAATGCGTTTTTGAACGTGCACCTAATTACCTTGGAGGTAACAACTTTGACGATATATTTGTTTAACAATATGTTTCATTGTAAACACCATTAATATGTATAACATACAATAAACTTGAAGCAGTTAAATATACTGTAAAGTAAATGTACTGTAAACCTTTTAAAAATAATGTATAGTTGCCTTCCTTCCCTATAAGTGGCATGTATGCTGCATACTGCTTAATGGTGCCGCCGGGACTGTGATACCTTTTTTTGAGTAGTCTGTGGCCCATTGGAAGTGTAGAGGAATGCAGGACAACACACATGCATGACACCAATGAGGATGTATATGTGAATAAGCAGTAGCCAAAAGGTTCTGATTTCCCGTTTGCCACCCTATACTACCAACAAAAACCTCTTTATCCTTTAATAGCAAAGGAGCTCCATACTTCGTCAATATAATGGCACTTTTTTCTGTCAACATTAATTTGTTTATATGAAAAAAAAATCTACGAAAAGAAGTCTTAGGTATTACAATAAAACTACTTTTACGGGTTTTATCCGTAAAAGTAGTTTTATTATAATGTCTAACATTCGCGTAAACGTAAGACATCAATAAGGTCTTAGGTATTTTCATCGGTCTTTACCAGGTCGATTCAATTACAATATCGTTCACTGTTGAATTCGAAGTGATGCATTGTTCTAATACAGTACATATGCTACCCACATCCATCGCCGACCAGCTGCTGCACAGGGATCGTCTTCCCACCTGGTGAACGGTCGAACAACACATTGTTTTCCCAAACGCGACCACCACTCCAGAACCTTAGTGGCTGGTCCATATAAACGAAAACAGCTCGTAAACACCTGTAGTACACCTTAAAAATACTTACATTAAAGTTTTGAACGTGACTATTTTTAGTAGAGATTAGCTGTTTGGTTCACTGAAAAAAAGACTACATCCATAATTGGATGATTAAACCCGACGACAGCGCGCCCTAGTGCGCCCATGTATACCATACCACCCGCCCGTTTTGGAAGGGGGTACGATTTCTCCTAGTAATGATAGATCAACCAGCTCTGCCGGCCCCCAAGGGAAACCCCTAGTTAGAGGGGAGGCGTGTGATGCGACCCGGTCCCCGCGGCCAAGATAATACTAGCCAATCTTAAATAAATATAGGGATGCTTCCTTCCCATCTGCGGGAAAGCAGAGGGGGTAGTCCCCTTATCGACCACAATCCCACCTAGACCGTCGGCCAATGCGTCTTATAGTAGCCGATGAAGCTGCACTGGACACTGTTGTCAGCATTGAGCAGTAAAAAAAACAGCATCAAACACATAGAACGTTTTCCATAAACTTCTGCTTGGATCGCACTATCGCCAATTTTATTACACTTTATGTATGTATCAGTATATAGAAATATACCTATAGATAGCGGCGAATTCCCGTTATAAAAATTACAAACATCTCAAATGGTCTCTACACTTCTACGAGTACCTGAATTCGTGTTTCATGTAATTTGTTCTTCAGTGCATTAAGCCGTGTAAACACATCCGTCAAGGGCCAGCCCTTTCGCGAGCATTGAACGACAGCAGGAAGCCATTCGTCAGTTACGTAGAGTAGGAATTTTTGTGACTTTTCTTTGCAAAAGTGACTGTTGAAGATATTTTTGAAATTATTATTTATGGATTTTTGTACTTTAATTTTTATACCAATACAGTAAGCTTTCTGGCGGGATATAAAGAAGGGAAATAAACAGCCGTTTGACTTGGAAAATGCACTTACATTTTTTAGAACAGAGGGTATACTATACTATATAACAAACTGTGAGGAATTCTAGACACCAAGTATATGTTTCGGCACATTGAAACTAAGATACTTGTTTACTTTTAACATAAATATCCAAGTAAGTAAGGTTATTAAAAATTATAGGTAAAATAATACAATAAATAAAACAATTTGAATTAATCTAAATATATTTTTGTAAACATTATGAAACAATGTCCCCAAAAGCTATGTGAACGATTGTCTCCAAATTTACTAGAACTGGTTCTCATGCTGTTTTCAACCATGGATATAGCTATTCCCTATGAAGATTCTAGTGTATTTTTGAACTGTTGTTATACTTTAAGTACGTAAATGAAATGTGAGTTGTAGAAACTACAAATCTTGTTGTAACGTTACAAATTTTACAATAAGATTTGTAGTTTCTAGACGTTTATAACTAACCATTAGTCAGTACTGCATATACAATACTAATACAGACCGTATATTTACTAACTACGAATGGTAGTGCTTCGTTGTAATTAATACAAAAATTCCTGTGATACAGGTGCAGTGATACTTTGCAAATATGTAACTACTTTTCTAATTTGACCTAATAAACATTCTATCTATTTTATTTAATTTATTGGCAAAGTACATCAAATTATTTATAGTTAAATAACAAATATAACAAATTACTTATTAATGTACATACAAAAGTTATTATGGTACCTAACTGTAGAAATTAAGGATATTATAAAATCAAAAATCTCTTATGTCATCGAAATTATTCGTGTTTATTTAGTAAAATGAAAACCACTAATTCAATGATGAATGCTGTGGTAAGAAGCTGTTTGTGTATGTCCCGAATACATTGAAATAACGGTGAAACGTTTATACTTATGAATTGGTGGACTATAATCAAAAGCGCCCGAATGATGAATGAATGAATGATGATGAAAAAAAAAGATCCATGATCTTTCTTTTCTACTTATCAGATTTTCGGGTCCTGAGTTTTTTGTCCTACCAGTAATTCAGATCTTACTTTATTCTAGTCGAGAATTTATCATAGGATGAAGTATGTGATGAGAATACATGTCTTTGTAGAATAATTACACATATTAACTATTAAATTCATGAAATTCGATTTGATCTCTGTATAGTTTAGATAGATACAAGCCTCCGTTGCAGCTCCAAAAAGTATTAAAGACGTCCTCCAAGGCATTATTGTACAGTTTCGGGGAAATGACATCCCCCTTGTATATAATACGACGGCAACTACAAAATTGCATGTCTCTGGGCGTCGGCAGCTACTAAGGGCAACTATTAAATAAGCAACATATTAAATAATAACAATTTTGTAGCAATTATATTTTGCTACATAAACATTTTATAAAAAAGTGTATCTGTCATCTTTGACTGTAAGCATACCCTATGCTCGGTGTCGAAGAAATACACTCTTTTCATTTGCTGGACGTTGAGTACGGAATTATGGCTGACGTTATCTGTCAGCCATAATTGATAATTAAATAGTTTTTTTTCTTTTCCGCCGGGAACCTATACATATTTGTGATATAAAATATATGAAATATGTCACGAACAATTATTAATTATATAAAAGGGTGAGTTTATGATATCTTACAGACGTCATATTTCATATCTTATGTTTCTAAAAATCTTTATTAATATAAATGTCATCTTAATTATCTTATGTGTGCACTTCGATAGCAATATTATGATTTGTAAGGCAATTAATTTTATATACCGTATCATTAATGTATTAGTTTGAATAGTATATATATGCTACGTATGAAAGTTGGATGTTAAATTCTATTTTATTATGACATACTTTATATGTTGCCTGATTTTAGTTATCTCATGAAGCCTTGAGAATGGGACGGGTACTTATTATTTGTGCGTTCCTTTTCAGAGCTCTAGTCCTTTTTTTTCTTTTTAAGTTTAAGGATTCTCCATCCAGGTTGCAGCAGGGAGTCTCGGACAACTAACTCGTTCCCTCACTTTTTAATAACTATTATCAAAAATAGTAACACTTTCAATGTCAAAAAGAAACTGTAACTACATAATAGAAACCACAATATGTGTGCCTTTTTTTATTGACGTGGGGAAACGCATGTACGTGCCTACAGGACAACCCCACCGACTTTGGGACAGTGTAATGGGGTGAGTTTCCCATCCTTGCCCCTTTCCCCGAGCGAAAAAGCGCCTCCTCCTGCTGCTCATTGGTCCCATCTTCTTATATGAGGGGTACCGAGCTCGCCCCCTCCTTCTAATTTTTTTCCCTCTATTCCTATACCCCTTATAAAAGCTTAGCTTAGATCCCCCTCGTTTCAATTGGCTTTGCCTGAGTTCACCCTACCTTAAATTAGGACCTTAAATTTCTACCCACCATAAATGTACTAGACCAGATTTATTTCACTGGCAAATGATAAAAAGACATAATGTTACAAGATTTCATGCAGGTACTATCTGGCAGTAAGGCCTTTCCTAAAAAAAAAAAAAAAACTTCGTACAACAAGCTTGATTAATTTAGTATCTTATCACCAGATAAAACACCTGAATATCGGGACTGCATGCGAAGAATGACACTGAAAATATACGACGCTATGAAATATATTGTAGCTCGGCTATTTTCACTTATTTGAGTATGCGGAGTTCAATTTGTGAAATCCGTACGGTAGTATAGTGACATTACTCGTATATTAAAAAAGATCTAAAAAATTGAAATTTTTATGGTATATGGGAATCGGAGACTTTTGACGACAACCAACGCCGATAAACATCCGCTTTTTGTCATACACATGCGTTGCCCGCCTTTCCTCGTCCCCTCCAGTAAGCCTACGGCTACTCACAAAGCGCAAGAGCATAGCTATCAATTTACGGTTATGTTAAGTGAGCGAAAGTTACTTCCCCGCTCTTACCGGCCCATTTCGGCTGCAAATCTACATAACACTAATACTCCTAAATTTGTTGTATTAATGACAATAGAAATACACCGTCTGTGAAAATGTCAACTGTTGAGATATAATAGTAATAGCTATCGTGATTCTTAAAATACAGCCTAGCGACAGACAGACAGACGGATTGAGTTTTAGTAATAAAGTCCCGATTTTCCTTTTAGCTGAACTAGAAGAGACCTTCGTATTGAAGTGATGTAATGCTAAATTACACAAGGCCAGACAGTGACAATTGAATGAAATAGATTGCCTTATAACGTCCGTGTAACATGTTGATGTTAACATATTTAATTTACTGCCGCACAGTAAACAAAGCAATGCAATCATTTCATTCCGATGATCCGATAAAAGTTGGCACAGTTTCAGAATCTGTTTTCCCGTTCGCCAACAAAATGCCGCTCCGTGTGTCGCCACTTAGCCGCTGCTAAGTAAAGTTGTTTAAGTCCACTCTGCGAATTAGTTCCTCCTTAAGAGCACAACTTAAAGCAAATTGATACAAATTACGTAAGGATATTCTAATTCAGTGTTAAAACTATTTTATAGTGAATATGTTTATCTAAACACAGTTTTTTTAATCCAACAATCTGAAGCCTAAGATTGTAGGCTATCTTTTCCGTCTTGCTGTAACATCGTCGTTCTTAAAAGGTTTTCTTTCGCTGACTGGTAATCATGAAAAGTATTTAAATTAATATTATGGGTACAATTTTTGCTATAGCAGGTACAGCGAATGCGCGATAATTGTTACTTTTCTCCGTAAAAAAGCAGTGAACAAGCGAATGAATTCGATTAGTTTGTTTACAGTTAATCCGTTTAGTCATTTTAAACATGTTTTATTTAAAAGTTTAACATTTTTCAATAAAACACTGAAACTACCTAGTCGGATCATAAGTTCTGTGTTGTGTTTATTGTGAAATAATTGACACGCGTTTATTTCTCGAATAAACATTTGTTTATCAAAATGTGCCTTCTAATGCTAACAACGTATATTCAAAAGGGCCCACGATCTCGAATACAGACATTCAATCTGCTGGGTTAGTCGCCTACAGCAGTATGTAGACTAGGTCCACGTCAATATCGGCGGCTGCTTTGATCGGGGGTGCATTGAGCGACTCCTAATCGTTATGAAGTTCGGAGCAGAGCTTTTGCTCAAAGTCTTGCCATATTCCGTAATTCAAAACTGCGGACTGGAGGGGGCCAGTCTTTGCGCCGGTTGAAGTCAATTTCACGCGTACATTCTTATTCTATCGGCTGGCGCAGAATCTTGCTGGAATATCCAGGGCCTCGTAAATAGAAAAACGTGTATTTTTGACTTAATTTTGTGCACCAGATAGAATTCCGTCTTGTTCAGCTGTTGAGCAAGAGTCGATTGTTATCGGTTGAATCACTTTCTTTAATAATCGTCAATAAACAATTGATGTCACATAGGACGACTTACAGCATTAATGTTTTGTATACATTTTAAACTAAGTTATTACATAAAATTTTATTTACACAATTATACTATATATAAAGCCAAGTTCTATTACTTTTATCTCTAAAGAGCTAACTAATTTTTAGTGCTTATATAAAATTTAAGATTAATGTTAATATCACACCATGTAAAATTGTAAGTATAAAATGTAGTCGAATATTATAACATTTGAAAATACTATTACAACAAATATTATATTATTTGAAAACATTTTATTTCAAAAAGCCTGAAAATATTTTTTGTACAAAACGAATATATAATGTACTCCAGTAAAATAAGTCATACATCGGTGTTTTGGTTGCACACGTGTCAGACATACTTAAATAATTATAATATACCATATTAATATTGTTTTAAAATATAAGTAATGGTGTGAATAGAATATCAAATGATAGGCCAATTGACATGTATCTAACTTTATATTTGCTCTGACATCACTATTAATGAACTTTAAATGTATGGAGGTATTATAATTAACATGGCGAGGGTACATAAGGTACAGCATTGCATTTCCCCGGTCAACCAGCAAAAGCCTTCGCAGGTTAGTCAAACTTTACGAACACCAATTAGTAGTAGGTCCCAAAAAAAAACCCCGATCAGTTTTTGAGTGACGGTTATTAAGAGGGAATTCGATAGTATAGATTGGTATGTAAAATCCTATACATAGGTAAATATCGTATATGTTGAATTTGAACAAAAATTGTGTAATTGTTAGTTGTACTTACTGGTTCAATTTTAGCCTTTTCTTTATTAATGTATTATTTTCATAATCAAATACTTAATCCAATCTCACACCACGTCGTAAATATATTCCCTCATAAACGAGTCATTTAATGTTATATCAAACCTTTAGTTTTGCTTTCACAACTTTAAATGTATATAAAGTGGGTAGATATTTATTAAAAAAAATATTTTCGTAGACTGATATGATTGCTCATTGGCCGGCCAACAATATAAGATGTCAATATACAAAATCATTAAAAATAATTTTATAATGTCTTTGTATAGTATATATAGTATTTTAGGAAGAGGTAGTGCCATGCTGCAATGCCACGGAATTGAACCAGCACGACCGGGGAGGTACCTTTCACTCACACGATATCGAAGGTAAGTGAAATAGGGGGGGAGGTGAGAAGGAGGGCAATACGTTGGTATAGTAATTATGCTGATGTTTATAGGTGTCGGCAGTTGCAAGACACCTCCGATTATTTTTGTCTCCCTATACTATAAAAATAAAACAAACGCTACATGAGGATAATTAAAAAAAAAATATAAATGACTTCATTAAAAAACCATCCATCCATATTATACCAAAAAGTTTGGTCAGGGCGATAGCATCGTAAAAGTATCTGAACAAGAAAGTGAGAGGTCCTCCCTGACTCGTAAATCACAATGGTGTTATTAAAAGTTAACCCTCGCATCCACCGCAAGCGTTAGCTATTACAGTCACATTATGACTATAAGGTACGAATTTAACCATAAAATGCTATATCTCCGGTTCTTGGTAAGAGGTTGAGTCGATAAAGCTAAATGGAAATACGAGAAGTAACACCCTCATTATACTGGCTTTCATATCGTGTATAGCGCGGATTATTAGCTCTGATACATATGACCCTAATAGGGGATTATGAGTAAGGTAGCGAAGCATCTGTAATAGCGTTTATGGGCCCTGGTGGAATTTACACGAGTGAAAACTAAGCGAAAGTCCACGTTATACGGTGTGATAAGGCACTTTTAAGGATTTTTATTAGACTAGGCCGCGGTCAATCATCTCATTGCATATTTCGATCAAAGAAGGCATCGCATAATGTTATTGGCCATAGCACAACTACAGCTTTGATTAAAGTCACTGATGACATACGCATTAGCATGGACAGCAAAAACGTTACAGTACTAACTTTATTAGATTTTAGTAATGCCTTTAATTCAATTGACCACGATATATTGATTAGTATATTTAAGTCCCTTAATTTTTCTCTTTCAGTAAATGAGTGGTTTCCTTATTGAGGGGCGCCACAGATTCAAAATCTCAGAGAGTTTTGCGAGCTCGTCTCCTGTCAATGGTGTCGTCCCCCAATGGGGTGTCCTATCTCCTCTCTTCTTTGCACTTTTTATTAACGCGCCCAACACATTAATAAATTAACATTAATAAGTAAATCCGACGTCACGTTATTAATCTGTTTTGGGGTATAATGAACGATTTTTATGCTCGTGAAAAAGGAACGATCAGGAGTAGAGAAGGGTACAATCTAGCTTTAAGGGTTGGTGTTCTCTTTTGTCGGTAAAAGATAATAGATTGAAAAAGTGGAATGAATAAGTCAAGTTTTACTTTTATTTGCTCTTGTTTATATTGTTTCTCTCATTTATAAAGTTCTCAAATATTATATTAATTACCTATGCAACTACAATGCGTATACTTAATATAGTGACATGAAAACTTTCCCACAGGCATGAAACTTAAAGCAAGAGCTGCTCCTTTGCTTGGCGAGAGTTTAACAGGTAATACATGGTCGTGATGGGCACCCCACACGCAAAACAGACCCAGCAATCGTTGAGTAGAAGAGACCGAAACGAAAATTATAATTTTTTTTTTTTCGTTAACTTTACATGTTACAACGACAACTAATCAAATTTTTTACAGAACAGTGTCTGTCGGGATAGCTAGTTGTCAATAATATCTGAAGCTATATAAGGATCTAATTTGACATTGAGACGAAGTTCCTTATTCTTTTACACTTTCTTACATTATCGAATATTCACGTGGTTACATTATCGAAGTTTTTATAATTATCAAAACGTTTCGGAAAATCTTATTTAACCTGATGGTAAGTATTAATTTTAGTATAGATATTGTTATTAGAAGTAACTGTTTAAAATTTTGTTTACAATAATAGTATGTCCCTTTATCAAACATGCTGCTTCGGCGCAGATTTCATTACTCTTAACCGTCGACTTTACATTATTCTTAAACGTCACCGCGCTCGTACAAGATTTTTAAATTTTGGAAGAATTTTTACGTCTTCTATGCATTACAATAAAACTGCTCTTACGGATTTTATCGCGGCGTATTTAATTATTTAACTGGCCCGACATTTCAGAAGCTGTACAGCAACCATGGTCACGGATGGACTGAGATGTCAGATGTCCTGATTCCATAAATTATTAAAAGTATCCGACGAATTATAATTATTTATTTGTTCCAATTAACGCAAATAGTACTTATTGCATCTTGCTGTCTTGAATGTCCGTATATGTTTAGTTTTTGTTTGATTAAGTTTATCACTGGGTCCCAAGCAGAGGGAGGAACCCTACTAGCATCTTTACTGAAATTTGGATGTTTCTAATTTCGATAGCCTTACGTATCATCCTTCCACGGGTCAAGGAATCGGTATTTGCGAGTGAGGATTTGCGTGTTATCAAATCTAATGTAATGGCAGGGGCCGACTTCAGCATGGTCATAAACAGCAGACTTTTTAACGTGTCGGTATTTTAGGTCAGTCATATGTTTTTTAACGCAAGTTTTAATAGGTCTTTTACTTTTTTTTAGTTAAATAAACCGGAATAAAATCCGTAAAAGTAGTTTTGTTGTGATCAATATTTCCTACTAAAAATAATAGAACTAAACTAGTTCTAAACTATTAATCAAACATGCGCGTGTGCGTGCGTCCGTACATGCATGTGCGTGAGTGTGTGCGTGTATGTGGATAATTTATTCCAAAAGTTTTGAAAACTTTTGCAAATCAGCCATGCAACGTACATGACCCATTATAATTCCATTTTATTCGTCCCTTTGAGTGGATAATTGGTAAAACTGAGCCGTACTGAACAAAGTTAGCAATGTTACTGCTCCTACTTCAGTATAACTTGTATATGACATGTTATTCATCAAATGAAATTGTGTGTATAGTATACGATTCACTGTGTACCGACAGTACTCGCAGAGTCGAGCAAAAATAAGCTGAAATTTATATACTTTATGCTCGTAGCATTTCGAGCCTTTTGTTGAGTACTGGTCCCCACACACATCCACAAATTTGTTGTGCAGATGTGATATCATCTATATTCTCCTCCAATGGGCCACATGAAATGCGCAAGCTGAATTAAGCGCGACAGCGTCGCTGTCTATGCCGTCGCGTCCACGTCTTTCACTCCAGTGAGAAGTAGCTGATCAATTCCGTTGCAACACAGAATGACACCCACTGCGCCTTTTTATAGCATGAGGGGACAAACGAGTAATGGGAGCCATTTAATGGCTAACAACGCCCATGGACATTTGCAATATTGTTACGCAGATGCGTAGCCATCCTGTCATCCCCCCCCCCTCCCCAATGAGCCGCCAGATACTCTTAAACCGCATGAAACGCGACAGTGACGCTGTCACTTTACACGTCATGCACCGTGCATGGCATGGCACTATCTCCTCCTACGCTGCATGGCACTACCTCTTCACTAATTTGCATCTTGCATCTTTGCACAAGGTACTATTCTGTATCATTTTTATGTTAATACCCAGAATGTAATTCAGCAAATTTTCTGCACTAGATGTCAAGCAATAAACAAGCGTTACATACATACATACCGCTTAGTGGACAATCAAAAGTCGCACACGTCGCATAAAACGCGACAACGTAGCTTGTTATTATATGAATAAGAAGTTGCTTTTCAATGCAGCAATCGAGTTTTTCGTAAATCTTGAATAAAATAGCCGAATTACCATCTAAAGTGGAGACTTCAAGTTCTCTGGCCGGACCAGTTCTACGTTGCTTGATAAGCTGCAAGACCATTCAGATTTGCACGGTTCGAACCTATAGCCGTCCCTCGTGAATACTGAATAGGACATCGCTCACTCTTACACAGAGTGCTCAGTATGACGGACGTCGCTGAAGTTGTAACTAATAACGTAGGTTCGACATTTTCATAGTACCTAAGCGTAGACATAAATGTACTCAGTATTACGCTGTATATTTTTCTAAACGATGAAACGTGTATCTGACATAATCGAAGGCAAACTAGGCGCAGGACAAAATGCTATTTGTAGAGTTCAAATTAAGTATAACGAATTACCTACAAATCATCATGAAGTCCAATTGGATGACTGTCTTAAAGGAAATGGTGCGCCTTGTCGAATGCCTAACTGTTTTGCCCCGTCTGCTTTTAATAATCCTTCTTTCTCTCCGGCGCTTCTTTATTAGTGACTATTTCTATCTAGCTTTTATTTTCTATCCCGCACCAACACCACATCCCAAAAGGTTCCAACATCCATTTATATCTTTGCACAAGTACTCATATCGCGGAACCATATAGGACTACAATCCAAATATGTGCCATATGAGTCATGGTCTTCTAACGTTTTGCAAAAGGTAGGCTTAAGTTGATGTTAGAACATATGCTGGGTCTTCTCCTCGGACAGCTGGTAGATGTGGCCCTTGTCATTGCGGAACAGCACCTTGCATATCAGACGGAAGTCGTCCAAGTTCAGTTTCCCGTCTCTGATGATAGATAGATGCTTGTGAGTCATAAGTGGCAATCAAGGTTACACCTTCTGATGAATAATGATGCCTAAAAACATCTGCATAACCAAGTAAACCATTTCTTTTTTGATTTGCTTAGTATGCTTCTAAAAGTTACGAATAGTACTGAGATCATCATTTACCATATTTACTGTATGCGATAGTTCCTCAAGTGATGTCTGTCTATATATAGACTTGAAGGTCGTCCGCGTATAGATGGAAGTGAGAGGATATGGATTTTGTGATGTTGTTTATAAAGAGGGCGAATAGAAGGGGGGACAACACACCACTCTGAGGAACTCCAGCAGAGATACCTGACCATCCCGAGTAAGTCTCATCAATCTGCACTCTCCGCTTGCGGCCATGTAGATAATTATGGAACCAGTGAATTGTTGTCGGGGATATGTTATAGGATGTCAAAATACTTAACAGGAGTTCATGGTCCACGGAGTTAAAAGCATTCCTAAAATCAGTACTGTTAGATGCTTATTGTCCATACACAGCCGTATGTCGTCAATAACTTTGGTGAGGGTGGTAGTCGTACTATGACCAGGTCGGAAGCCAGAATGAAAGGGGTTCTGAAGATTATTTTTAAAAATATATAATGTGAGTTGTTCGTGCGCTTATCGTTCTGCAACTTTGGAAAGAAACGGTGAAATGGAGATAGGACGATAGTCGGTTAGCGATAAAGGTTACATGTTTTTGGTGAGGGAATGATATTTGCCTCTTTCCAGATAGTTGAAAACTCACCAGACTTAAAACAATGATTAAATAAGTGTGCTAGTATTGGTGCTATGGTGTCAAGTGTGGTTATTATCATTTTACGACTAACGCCATCAGTACCCATGGCATTTGACGGAATGGATTTGACACTTCTCAAAACATCCCCCACCGACAACTCCCTAAATAGGAACGGAGAAGCCAAAATCTTGCTGTGTCACCACTCTACACCTGGTATTACCACGGTTTCTAATCTGTATGTACTGCTCACGGTGTTCCTCTGAGTTTGTCTTTTTATATGTAGCCTTTGCTTTATGTTTTTGTTGTATACATAATTTTATGTTATCCGAGAGCCATGGCGTTGATAGATGCTGTATTTTTACAGGTCGAATAGGTGCATGCTTATCATAAAGTTGGTGTAATAGGAAATTAAATATTTTAACTTTTTCTTACATTGATGAAGCATTATACACCGGGGCCCAGTCAATAGCTACAGCATCTTGGGTTAGCTCATCTATGTTTATATTGACAAAACTACGCTGTATGAGTATTTCATTTTATGATTTCGCGTTTAGTTTCTTAAAGAATAGGACAGGAATAGACGTTCGTGATAGGAAAAGATTTGAGCTGGGCATTGCCCATACCTACTTACTAAGGAAGGAGAAGAAACCATGATAAGATCTAGAGAGGAAGGTGTGCAATTAGGAAAATAGTGTGTTGCCCTAAGGGGAAGAAGGTGCATGTTACAACTGCTGATAACAGAGTCCAGTTTTTTAGATCCGTATTCACCTTTGAGCATACACGTGTTGAAGTCGCCCCTTAACATTGTATGCGCATACGAATGTGTAACTGTTTCTAATAGATTCACAAAGGACAAAAAGTAATCTATATATAGTATAGCAAGAGACGGTCTGTATAAGACACCTACGAGAATTTTTGCATTGGACAATGTAACTTCTATAAGGAGGTGTTCTGCTGCATCGGTCTGTGAAGGTTGAGGTGATATGCCAATAACTGCATAAGGTAAGTCTGCACGCAGATAAATTGCCACTCCCAATCCCGCTCTATCGATGCGATCGTTTCGAATCAATCTAAATCCAGACAAGCTATAACATGCAGATGGTAAGCAAGGCTTAAGCCAAGATTCAGATACTAAAACAGCGTCAACACAATTCAAATTACTGAAATTTGCAAGCAAATCTGGATAGTGTGCCGGAATGCTTTGGGCATTTATATGGATGACGTTAAAGTTTTTTCTTACGTTGCTAAAGTTATCTTCTAAATTTTGTTTTAAAGACAATGACGTAGCGCTATGATAGTTACCTGAACTTTCCCTTGATGAAAAGGAATAGAATTCATCATCACTATACGTATTTCAATCATTCATACTAGGCTATAATATAATATAATATAATACAAATTGAACAAATAAAAAAAACCTATATAAATAAATAAAGTAATAAGATAAATACAGTACCGAATAATAAGACAGTACCGAATAGTAGTGCCTTTGCACACAAATCAAATGATCATCTTTTACCTGCCAGCTTAATTAAGCAATCCGAAAGTTATAATACACAATTTAAATTACAATAATAAGAATAAATACCAGAACTAACACTAAAATACAAAAAACGACACCAAAAGCTTTGAAAAATTAGTGATTGTACCTTTACATAAATAATTGAAGATATTTTTTCGTCTCAAAATTATTATTTTTAGATTAACATTTTGTCATAATATCGATTTAATATTATATAAATATAATCTTCAAGCATAGATAAGAAGAAAAAGGAAACGTTGTAAGTGTACTGAAAAATGTCTGAGGTGGTATGGCCATATGATCTTAGCCTGTCCGTAAGGATGAGTCCTTCAAACAAAAAGAAATTGAGAACTGTCTGTGCGACTTGACAGCTGGTAACAATAAAGATAAAAGATACCACACTCATATAAAATTTATATTGTACAAAAATAACAAAGACACAAATTGACTGGAATGATCATCACTAAGCAAATATTACACCACAGTATTAAATATTATCTACATATTCTGCTATTAGTAAATGGCGCCAGGTAACAGTTTAAGAAAAGGGAAAAATCAGCGAGAAAGAATTATGAATATGTATGTACTTTAATTAGAAGCATAACTATCTATGAAATAATAATAACTAAGGACTACGTTACCAACACCATAATATAGGTTATATTATGGAGGCAACACATATGCAAAACCGAAATTACAGAACAAAACATACAAAATAATATGAATAACATACGAGATCGCCAAATGCTCATTTCTGTTTCGTTGGCCTTCGTGAACGCTTAGACGATATGTTTGTAGAGGCCTTACAGGGTGGAATAATTTCCTTAAGTCTATCAGAAGTAGAAGCCGAGGTCGTAGAAGGGTTGGCTGCTGGACCAGGGATAGCATGAAGGTCGACTGAGGTGGTTACGCAGTGACGAGAGCCATCTGATCCCATTTCATATATTTTGCCACTTTTGTCCAACATTTTGAAATTCTGAACCGCCGGTGAGATATAGTTATAGCAGACTCCTTCAATTTGGTTCTACTGTGCCAAATATTGTCTTGTAGAGAGATGTCTCTGAATTTAAGTAACATTGGTTGTGGTCTTTGTTCTTCATAGTGGCCCATTCTATGACATCTTACAATATAATCAATACTGTATTTAGTCAAGCCAATTTGTACCGTAAATATTTTATGAAGCACCTCAGGAAGAACTTCACTTTCTTGTTCAGGCAGCCTGTGAACCAGCAACATTTTCCTCCAGCTTCTCATTTCCAAGTTATCTACCTGCTTAGAGAGAGAATGCTCTTGGCCCTGGAGATTTTGTAAGGCAAAGATAACAAATTGCTTGAATGCATTGAACTCATGGGACATCTTGCTCACCAGACTTGCACAAGAACCTTGCGCACCTGATACTGAATAATGCAAGTCCTTTTCAAATTCAGCCATCTTAATGGAAAATAGCTTGGACATGTCATCAATGGACTTTTGTAGAACTTCCATTGTTATTGTGTCTTGGCAGTTTATTCAAAAACCAATACTGATGTTGCAGATTTGGATTCAATTAAGTTTGTGTGGGTATTATTTATAGGAGCTTTAGCTGGTAGGTATAGATGACATTTGCATATTATACTGTTGTAAGTAGAATAAATAGAATTTTTATTTTAAATAAAACCAAGATCAAAATTCACACAATGTCGTCAGTTTTGCTGCCTACCCTCAAAAAAATGTTAAAATATTTAGAAATTCTGGTACTTTTAATAACCTACTACATCTATCATCTCAGGCCACCTTTGACAATGGTTCAGAAAGTTCAGGATTTTATATATACAAACTAGCAGTGCCGCATGGTTTCATCCGCATAACACAGTACAGTACCATGTTATATCATTAATTCACTCAGTGAATTTCTAAAAATTCTCTCTTAGTGCTCACAAACAACATAAAAGGAATTTCAAGTTTTCAATTTTCAAGGTTCAGTAGTTTTGGCTGTACTGACTGTACAGTCACACTTTAACATTAGTTTTATATCTAGAAAATTAAATTTGTTAAAGCAGTTCCATTGTGAAAAGTATTTAGAACTTAATCATGAGTTCTCAAGATGTTAATCCCACCCTTCCTCCTTGTTACAGCTTCAGTTTCTCTATCAATTGCTGAACATAACTTTTAATAAAGAACTGCATAGTATGTAATGTATTATAGAGGTAGACCTTAGTGTTCATCTCCTTAAGGAGTTAATTCTAAAAAATATAAAAAGATAATAACAAAACCTTCCTTAGGAATCGTTCTATCAATTTGTGAAAAGAGCATAAAGCCCGTTCAGTAGATTATGAGAAAATTGATCCCATAAAAACAGACAGTTTTTGGGGGCTTCTATTTTGTAGTACATATAAATTTATTGATGTAACATCATCATCGTTTTTGGGTGCATATGATAACCACAATAAACTTCATATAGCATTACGCATTATTAGTGTATGCAGATATATTATATCCATAGTTTTAGCTATTTGGTCACGATAAACGAATAAAATCTGATGTTGATAGTGAAGTATATTAATGATGAACATGCGATTATTTACTACAGGAAATATGATCATGGAGAGGTTGCATGTATTAGGCAGTTACAATAGCGTGGCTTACACGTTGCGCCATAAACTGTACTAACGTGACGTCATAACTAGGTACATTAGGTTCCAGCATGTCTACTGTAGCGCGATGAAGAAGTTCATACTGTACATTATGAGTATTTACAGATCAGTTGTGAAGTGACTGTAAGTGAAGCACAAAATTTGACTGCTCCAAATATGTTGTAATTTCCGCTATCAAGAGAAAACGAACTCCATATACGTGAAAAGCCGTAGAGCAGTTCACACTGTAGCGGGTGAAATAGAAAACTTAATACTAGCATACGCTCGGATAACATTACCTTCCTGACGCTAACATTTTACATGAGTGTTAGTGGACAATGCAAGTGTTTTGTTAATTTTTCAGGTATTAAGAGAAATGAGGAAATGTAGCGAAGTGCAATTCTATAAACGCGACAGTAAAGTTGTTTGCTTATTTATTTATTTACTAAATCAAATACTTAGTTACACAAATAACAAATTCGTTATTATATAATAATCGTACAAAGGGACTTATTAGTCCAAAGGGTATTTTTCCCAGTAATATTCCTTTCGACCAGAGGGTCGTGCCGGTGTAATTCGGCTGCAATGCAGCATGGCACCACCTCTTACAAAATGTTTTATGTATTCCCTCATACTCTTGATAAGGGACGGAAAACCCACAGGATTGGTCCACAAACAGTACATGCCACCATTTATATCACGTTCCGTCCGCGGTGGACGATCTCTCACAAACCGTACCAAACGCGAACATTACTTCACATCGGTATTAAAGGAGCGTTAGCTACCTCTGAATAACCCTTGTGTGGCCCAGATTGGGCTGCAAGGCAAAAATGATCTATTACTTCATCATCATCATCATTAGATCTTTTCATTAGTCCACTGCTGGACATATGCCTGTTACAAAACAGTAAATAACGTATTGCCCCACAATAACCACAGATCTCTCGAAAGCGCTAAACTTATTTGTACCGAAGCGGTTAAGGTGTTGAGAGTGTTGGTGGCCGAAGCTTATTGGATTCCAGGAATTAGCAATAAACCTCACGGGACAATTCGACTGTGGGTCTAATTTAATGGTGTATTTGTTTTCCTCCAGGGACAACCTAGAACTATTTGTACTCGGCGGTATTTCAGTAAAACGCTTGTGGCTCGTGTATACATGTAATTATTTGTATATGTTTTAGTTACCTTTTTTAAAGAAGGGGGCAAACGTGAAATCAGAGCCTTTTTGCGACAGCGTACGCCCAAGAACATCCACATAATTACTATGCCAATGCGTTGCCCTCCTTCACTTTCGTACAAACGATACCAGCGTAAACTGACATCGTTAGTGACGCGTTTAATGCAGTTTGTAATTAGCCAGTAGCCCATTGTAGGAGATGCAACGCCAGTAGCCCATTGTAAGAGATGCACATGGGCATAATAGTTTTGCGGATGTTCATGGGCATCGGTAGTTATAAAAAAACTGATTGCTCCTCTTTAATAAAAAAAATGTTATATTCTCTAACTCTTATCACTTACGGCAAACCAAAGAGTACTTGAAGCGGAAATGCTCACAGCGGTTTCAATTAGTACCTCAGCCATGTCATGGCGGCAACCGAGCCCGGATGCTATTTGAAATAAAACAATCAACCAATAGCTCGTCTTTCCTTTCACTGACACTGTAATCAGTGATTATCATTGCCAGTTTTTCTTCGTTCTCTGTTATTGGTATCATTTACTTCCTCCCTATGTACACATATTTTGATAATCTATATTTGGAAAGAACTACATTGATAATTTCACGCAGTTATAATTATGTGTTTTTAATACAAGTACAAAACTTGGTAGCACAAAAGTAGAGGGGAGATCATGTTAATAATAATTGTCATCATTAATATTTGGTTTAGCTAATAATGTTGTCCCGTGGTCCAGGGAAAGAGTAGCTTTATTACTTATTGGGGACCCACTTGACGTGGCGGAGTTCGGGTAAGTGTAGGGAATTGTGTTAAATCTTCCTAAAATAGAGTGTTGAAAATGTATAGGTGATTTCAGTGTAAAGACCATCTATATTCAACGCTGTCGAAAGAATGAAAATAATCAGAGCCTGTTTGATAGACCCGAATTTCATTCCTAGAATCACATGTGGAGCTATGTACATTGCTTCGAATAAATATTTGCACTCATGTGTTTGAATTTTACGAAGTATTTATAAATTTGATGTGAAATACTCAGTTTACTCATAAACCTGCAATGGCGAGTCATTTTTCGGGACCAAAATAAAATGAACCTGAGTCATATCCTACAATTATTATAGGTCATAACTCAGAAGTTAAATCTATAGTAACTGAGCCATATCTATAAACTCAAGATTAAAATCTTGGAATAGAAACGTTTATAATTAAAGACCAATAAAATCCTCTTACACATATGAATCTTAATTAAAGCTGATAAAACTAACCTGATTATCCGAAAGTTTCGCTTAAACTGAAACATTTTAACGCTGTCATTAACTATAAGTTAACTTGTTCGTTAAATTCAAATCCGTCAAAATTTGAACGAATTTTGGGAGGACTAAAAAGTTTGTTATGTGGACTATTGTAGGTAATCATGGTTGGGATTACTTGAAAGTTATATAGGCTTAGAAGTTTTGGGCTTTTTTTTAGTTAGTGATATTTTGAACTGTGTTACATCTGCATTACAGTAGATGTTTAATTACTATTTGTCATGTATATAAATAGATAATAATATATTTTAATGCAAACTAATACCGAGGGAAAGAAACTTCGTAAGTTATTTATCGCCTTAAATTGTGCAAAGAAATTTATCCATCTTTTGGCCTCGCTATTTCCGTGTTCCACATAATTTCAAACTTCTTAAGATATGCGTTCCTTGTATGTATTTGCTGCTATACTTTGCTATTATTTATCGATAATTTGTATATATTTTTTTTATTTCAGATGTAATCTAACATGATATTATTTTTAAAGTAAAAAATTTTTGTTACTATTTAAATAAATCCGTCACATTTACTAAAATCTTCAACGGAAATAATACCATTGTGTCACATGTGTTTTTTTTTAATGAATAAAAAGTAATCTTTTTTATATTATGGTACTCCCAGCGCACTTAGTCTTGTCCTTGCCGAGAAACTCAATCACTCGCCATGGGGGAGGAGGCTTCGTTCTAAAAGTGTTTTGAGGTTTTCGTGCTAATGTGTCGGAATGTTCTATAAACATCTCCCAGAATCTGGTGTCGCAGTTTACGCAAATTAATTATTTAACTAGATATGTATGTATTATGTACATTCTTACAAAAATATTTATTTGTATACCTGTCGATGATACTTAACATGGTTACTATTTCTAATAATATTTTAATAAATTTCATTTAATTGTAATTTTTAAAGTGCTGTATAGTTTCACCTATGGACATGTTTTTTTATTTTATGTTGACATTGATTCTTAACTCACTGAATTTTTTTTTAGATATTATTTTTTAATGTACATACATTTTGTTGTTAGTAGAACTAATATTGTGTCACTGAATATTTCTTATGCTCTAAGGAAAGTGTTAGTGTAAAACTTGCCGATATAACATTGTGACTTACGAATATCGAACTTTAGTGCAATATTATTTTAATGTTTAACTGTTTTTTTTTATTATCTTGAAACATTTTATTCTTATCACAGCTATCTAATTGCAGGTTGAGTTCGTCTCTAAGTAATTGTTACATGTTTAATTTATTCTTCATGTGTCTGTATTCATGAGTATATGAGTGTAATTATATTAAATGTGTTCAATTGTGGATGAACCTACTACTATTAAATAAATAAATGATAAGTCAAAACCAGTCGTTAGTGTAAATTAAAATTAAATAATTGTGGAAATAGTCTATACAGTTTGTTTATTTATTCAAGTGTTAACATGAATTTCCACCAAGAAGTGACAAACACACATGTTCACATCAGCTCCGTAATGGGATAGGCAGAGGGAAAAGGATGCCATACACCAAGATCCTTACAAACCTTTTCCATTTCTAAAGAGCTTTAAAAATTTAAATTATTTAATTGATTAATTAATCAAGAAATTACCAATACATTCAATCAACTATAGGAAGTATGATATTTAACTACATCCATTTTTCTGGATATTTTTAAGCAGGTTGGTCGATCGTTAAATAGCGATGGTATTATTGTTACAATTTTATGTGTCCTTGAAATTTTTATGACTGGAAGGTCGTGTTAGGCGTGTAGTGACATGTATATTTTACCTCAGTGACACAGTAATATGTGCACCTGACTGGCCCCAAGCGTGACGGCCGTGGCATCCATGTTATCAGATTTATCGTGGCAATGCAATTTACATTTACCACCTTTCTGCCGCGGAGAATCGAGTACTGAATTAGTTCTTTAGGTACAATTTTAAAACAATAATTCATCCATGGATGTGAAAATCAACGTTTGTTTGTTTGTTTATACGTGGGTGGATCTAAAAGTTCTAAGCCCGACCAAGAAAATGAAAGAAAAGTCTATCTAAATTTATTTTTATTTTTAGACATAGTATCCATCTAGTTCAACACAGTTCTTCCACCTGACCTGCAACATGTTTATCCCTTCGAAAAAAAAAGATTCCGGAAGGTCGGCGAAATAATCGTTTACTGCGACTATCACCTCATCTTTGGTCGAATATTTCGAGCCACCCAAATGTTTTTTTTAAATTTGGAAATAAATGATAATTCGAGGGGGCTAATCCGGCGAATAAGGTGGGTGGGGCAGCAATTCGTAGCCACAATCATGGATTACAGACATTGTTTCAACCGAAGTGTGAACACGTGCATTGTCTTGGTGAAACAAAACTTTCTTACGCAACATTCCCAGCCTTTTTTCTTTTACTTCTTCCCGGAGTCCTCGTAAAAGGTTACAATAATAACTAGAATTTATAGTTTGACCTTTTGGTATATAATCTACAAAAATCTCCCTTCGCATCCCAAAAAACAGAAGCCATGACTTTGTTAGTCGACAAAACGACCTTAGCCTTTTTCGGTGTAGGAGTGTCTGATTTTTTCAACTGTTTGGATTGTTGCTTTGATTCAGGAGTATGGTGGTGAAGTCAGCTTTCATACATGGTTACAAATCTATACAAAAAGTCCTCGGGATCAATCTCAAAAAGTTCCAAACAGTCGCGAAATTATGTATGGAACTCGTTTTTGTTCGGCTGAAAGCAACCTCGGGACCCAGCGAGTAGAAACCTTATGGAACCCCAACTCTTCCGTTATTATGTGTTGCACCCGGCCATAACTAATGTTTGTTATCTCAGCTATCTCACCTATGGTCAAACGTCGGTCACCCAGTACGAGATCACAAATTTTATCGTTGTTTTCTTTTTGGTAGAGGATGTTTCTTCCACTCCTAGGATCATCTTTAATGCTCTCACGACCGCGCTTAAACTCAGCTACCCACTTCTTGACACTGGAAAACGATGGAGCAGACTCCCCCAAAGTGCTCACCATATCTTGATGAATGTCTTTTGGTGATAGGCCTTTTTGTTGAGGTACTTAATGACTGCACGGTGTTCAATTTCTTCCATTATTGAAAATTGCGTCAGACTGCTTCAAACAAATAATCACAGAAAATTTATACTGTGCAGTATCTGAATGAAACTGCGCACAATAAATCAATATGACACGTACTAACAAATGACAGTAGATTTAAAAAGACTTCATGGCTCCATGTAGGTTACGCCACGAAATTTTAGATCCACCCTAGTATGTTATTTTCAGACACCGGAATGATATCATCATTTTCTGAAAATAAAACTTGAACAAAAAATGTGTAATTTGTTTTTAAGTTGTATTAAAATATGTGTTTTAGATAGAAATGATAGTTACACAATATCACACGTATCAGATTGCCAGTATCTTTCAAACATGAAACAAGCATTCATGATGCCGAGCCACGTATCTTTCAAATCATAATTTCAATTTAGCAACTGTTTTTTTAATTACACCCACTCAAAAATAATAATATAAACTAAAATATGAAATTTTTGTTTCGTTGTGGTGGTTACTTTGAATTGACATATAACCTACATGGTCCAACCATCTTAATTACCATGATTTATGAATAAAAAAAACCACATGGTATCTATGTAGTTCTTCTCATTCTGGGTCTGAGCTCTGGTCTAGAGCACGAAAACCGTCTTAGCTCTGGGAACAGGAACTGCAATAAGAAACCACTCATCCTTCGTATTGGCCGGACCTCGCTCCAACGAACAAACATTTATTTCGTGATTTCGACAATTTACTACGTAATAAAAATATGTATCTCCGGAGGAAGTACAGAATATTTCACACTTTTTTGTAGAATCTAGCACACCACAAACCAACTACCACAAAGGCATAAGTGATCATCCTATTAGATACGAGCAAAGTATACATAACATTAGTAACTATTTCGATTAAATAAATTTGTTAAATTTAAAAAAGGCGAATTTCAGTCTTTCTGTACAAATCATCAATTTCGTACTTTAAACCTTAATACAAAATATTTTTAAAATTCACGACATGAAAATACGATGTTTATGTCCACAATATTTAGAGCCTCCATTTTATTTTCCATCATCCTAAAAAAAACATAAAACATCATTACAAGGATGCCAACTCCTTCACCACAAAAGATTACACGGCAAATTTTAAAAAAAATGATCCATCTAAATATTTTATATATTTTTTGTCATCAGATACCATCAATATAATAGGAAAAACTAATTTTCTTCAAAGCACAAAACAGATAGTATTCCGCCAACAATAGGTCGTGACCCGGCGAAAATGACTACTCTATCTGATTCCTCGACGTATTCCTTATTATCAGACGATCTCGTTCTAAATACAAAGCTCATTGTGTCAAATTCTATACAATCTTCTAGTGAAACTAGTTAAATTAACAAATAATTATCAATTAAAATATTGTTTGTATGCAAAAAAGCTTGCTACTACTAGAATAATATGACTCTTAATTACTGCCTTCTTACCGCCTGTTCCGTGATAGTTTTCGCTTGCCTTAGACCTCTAAAATGAATCTTCATTTCAATTTAACTTTCCAACCTTGTTTTGCAAACAACGTTGGAAGTTCAACTTCATCCCCTCTTGAAGAATAGTTTTCTAATAATATATTTTCTTAGTGGACTGAAACCGAAAAAAAGCTGAACAACTAATTTCATCTTGATCGCTTTCGTAGTTTCGGCAACGCGATGGATCACCACTCATTCGGTCAATGTGACATGTCAAACGACGAATCGGGGCCTCTTTACGACTACCTACACATAGTTATTATTACGATACGTTGCCGCCCCCGTGGGGAACATCCAGGTAAATTACTATGCCGATGCGATACAAACCGGACGAAACGCGGCAATGAAGATGTCAATTTACGGCGGTATTATGTGAGGGAGAGGTCGCGCCGGGCCAAATCCTTTGCATAGGAAGATGTAGTGTCATGCACTATGCATTTCACTACCATCTAGCATGCTGCATAGCACTACCTCTTCCTAAAATGTTATATGTTATGTAGGTTATACCATAAGACAGAAATTTAAATCAGCGAGGCAAATATACAGAGCATAAGGCTAGTTAAGGCGATAGATGGTAAAGTAATTGTAAGGCCTCCCTGACCTCAGTTTCCCTACCCCTATCGCCAAGTCGTTGCCGTGACGATTGGCCCTGGGTGGGGTTCAGTGGTGTGTGGGTCTGGTGGCACATTATATAGTGCCAAATACCCACAAACACCGTCGCGGGTATCACCAGTGCCGCCTTTGGTGAGGTGCCCCGGAACAGCAAATCATCAGGGCACCTCGACGGCAAGTCAGCCCCCGAAGGGACCGACGCCACCTCCACAAATGGGGTTGTCCCGCACCACATGACAGCCCCACCAACTTGGGGACAGTGCAATGGGATGAGGTTCCCATCCTCCGCCCTTGCCCCGTGTTCACAAGCGCCGCCACTTTTTGCTGTTTTGTCCCCTCTTCTTACAAGAGGGGTACAAAGAGCGGCACCTCCTCCTGCTCTTTAGTTCCCTCTCCTTATAAGAGGGGTACTAAGAGCCGCCATAAAGCACCATAAGTAACGTAACTCAATGAAATATTTCAGTAGAATAATAATTTGCTGTAAAGAACACAAGTTCATAAGGAATATCTCAATATGACTTACTGTAGATTGATTTATCGAACATTACGTTGCACAGGGTCGTAAATTGAAATTGAAATTAAATAATTGCGGACAAAGTATATAAAGTTAATTCATTTATTAAAGTGTGAACATTAATTTCCATCAGGAAGTGACAATACATTTAACCAACTATTACACAAAGTCGCTTCTTGTGTAAATTGGTCAGCATAGATAGTTCTGAAGAAATTTTGAATACAATTTGTAAAATTCAGTTCTGCTTATTTCTAGTTAACATACTCGTATCATGTAACTTCACAATTATAGCTGTACATTTAATAACAATATAATTGAATCACCACTAGCTAGCTTTTTTTAATGTTGTCGGGATTTTTTTGGTATTATAGAATATAAAGGGCGCTCAGAGCCTTTAGATCCATACATTCGCATGTTGTTATGCAGACATGTTGTCTTCTCCACCGACCCCCGGCTGTTAAAGAAATCCGGGAAATATGACAGCACACCTGTCACTTTGCGATGGTATCAAGCGAGTGAGAGGTACTCCAGTACGATCCAACTGCAACGCAGTAATGACGCTGTTTCTTATTACCCTCTTAAAAAATTCTGTCAATTACAACTAGTAGCGAGAATCCTGATGCTGAAACGTTGTATGGGATTTCTTTAAGTTTTTGTATAATACTTAATTAAGCAGGCTAATTTATAATCAATTTGATTATAAATATAAAATAAACACTCGCTAATAAAAAAAAATGAATTAAATTGAGTTAAATAGAAACAGGCTAAAATAAATTAAAATAAACGATATGATTATGTTGTAAATACAAAAACAATCTATTTCAAGTATAGTATATAAGTCAACGGAGTTAAATTAAAATAAAACACTCATAAAATGGCGTGATATCTTTACTCTTTACTTTGTTAGTTGTTGGAATTACAAAAGGTCAACCTGTCTTGCATACATGTCAACCCACAGCAAAACCTACTGTACCTAGAAACAGGAAACTTGGTACATTTGTTAAGGAATTGAAGGTTATGATGAAAGTGTACATAAACAAAGCTTTTCAGAAGTGCACCACTTAAGGCGCTTTTTCTGAGGGTTGAATCAGTGATTTTTTCCAAATTATACGCAGTCAAACCGCGGAATATAGCTTGTATTCCTATATATTAATTTAATTTCACTGTTAGAATATAGTAAATGTTTTTTCAGAAATTTAGTTACTTCTTTGTTCTCAGATTGGTATTTGGTTACTTTGAAAAACTGAAAAAACGTATCTATTGATGGTAGTGAGATAACATATAAAGACCTCTAGCATAAAGTAACATAAGGGAACTTAGTAACCCATGGATCAGTATATCGTCAATTCGAAAGTTAGCAGTCAGGTGATTGCGTTTCGGGGCCCATGGTGATTTTCAAAACATCCTAGTACTAGTACTATAACTGTGAAAGATTATATGATGCATATCAAACAAAATAATATATTAGATGTTATATCTCCCAAAACCTACGTCACAGATTTTGATAAAATACACAGGCACATAAATAATTATATTTTTTGGAAATAGCTTGTTTATCACATTAACTACTTTCTTATCATTATTTAAGTGTTTGAAAACCAGGCAAAAACTTATTCATGATGAGGCTCCACTTTATAAAGGCACTTTGCTTTATTAAGGACCGTTAAAACGTTTATCCGAAGTTTAGGCGTAATCTGATTGGGGAGCACATGGCGTTGTTCGAAACATAATGTTAATAAACGCTTCGTCACGGATATTTACGATCTATTTTATTCGTTTCTAGGGTTCCATGACTCAAAATAAATAAAACGCAACCTTTGTAGTATTGTGATATCACAAATCTCCGACTCCAATGTTGGGGATTTGGTATTATTCACAAATAGTATAAAAAAATGACAGAATTCCGTTATTTGGCTCCTATTAACCTAAGGTACAGTAAATACGCGTGTTACACTACATTTCAAAACGGTCTCTCTCTCATTATACGGATGCAGTGGGAAGCCATGGCTATGATGTCATGTTTCGTACGGTTTTTGAAAAAGGACTATTATTATCTTGGCAGAAAAATCTGGCTCCGCTCGCATCCTACTCTTTCGAGGGGTCAGTTCACGTGCGGCAGCTAAAGTTAGTAATGCATAACCGTGACAGCAGGAAATGCATGATGCAGTAATAATTACTTCAATTTCTGGTCTAACTTTCTATGTATATTATAGTGACCGACCTGCACCCGCTATGTCAGGTATCACAAGTAAAATTTGTGCAATTATTATTAGCACATTAAGCCCTTTATGTGCTTCATCGCACCAACCAGGCAGGCATCTGTCGAGTTCATCTCGCCATCTCCTATATGTTCTGCCGCGTAGTTTTTGAGTCTAGTCCCAATGAATTGGGAACTTTTGCCCAGGACTCGTCAGGCCTGGGGTAGGCGATTCACAGTTCGGCTCCATTTGAACTCCGTGACTTTGAGACATACGTCGGCGAGATTTGTCCAGCAGCGCATTTCGATGTTTCGGGTTTTATGCAACAGTTTGACACTACGTTTCATTATAGTTAAATCTTGCATCTGTCGCTTCTATGCATACACTATGCCTGTTGGTTTCTGCTAACGAAAATTTTCACGACTGAATCAGCATTTCCGAAGGTTACCAAACGAATAACGCCAAAACGGCATCCTTTTATAATTACTGTTTATTTTACTTCACCTTACTAATAATATACAATATACTATACATTATTAATGTATCTTTATAGTATCAAAGGTACAGATCTATCTTGCCTCCTTAAATAAATATATTCACCCTTAGGTGCGTTCCTAACGACGCCACATTATTTCCGTCGACGAGGAACAAATTACCGACATAACCGGGAATAGCTGTTTATTTAACATATCACAATGCAAAAGAAGAATAACATCTGCGAGGATAGCGGGTAGATAAGACACAGGAAGGGGAAGGGGGGAGAACGCGGTCGGTAATTATGAATACGTTTCGAAATTATAGCGCTTGGTGTTTTAAGTCGTTTAGCGATTAACACATTTTGATACTTTTTGACCGAAAACCGAAGAAAACGAAAAACACTCACCTAAATACTATTAAAAATAAAAATGCCTACTCTGTGCGTGAATCTGTTAATAGTTATCTAAAAATATTTTTAAGGTAATAATATAATCGTTCAAAACTAAATTCAGCGCAAAATAAGCATTAAAAGCTTGCAGTTTTGGATTTTCCAAATTTCTTTATTTTTTACCATCTTCTTCTTCCTGGCCTTATACCGTTTCTATACTAGATGATATCGGGGACGGCTACCTGATATAGGATATTTGACGAGGGCGCCAGTTTCTACACAGAGCGACTGCCGTCTGTCCTCTGTTACCTAGAAGGGAAACTAGGCCCGATGCTAGATTAGATCGAATTCGAAAAAATCAATTTCGAGTTTTCTCGCGATGTTTCTCTTCATCGTATTTGGTAAACTCATTGGAGCATGACCGGGATTGAACCTAAAAAATTCGAGTGAGTGAGTGAGTCCGTAGCGCTAAACGCGAGACCACTGAGGCTATCTCTATAATCTTTTCATCATAACAACTGTTGAACATTTGTAATAACATTAGGTATAAATAGAATAAATCTGTACAAGTCAAAACTAAATAGTTAAGACAAAAAAAAATATGGCGCGAGAATTTTACTTTACAAGGAAAGGAGGAGGAGCTTCGGTCGCGCCTCCATATTGTTAATATATATACGCTCTAAACACATATTGCTGCTGACAGAACAGTGTCCACTGTAAAAACTAAGAAATATCCCAGTTTATCAATTGGATATACAAGACAATTGACAACCCTATTTTATACCTAAACTTTAGTTGATAATAAGTTGCTTGTGAGCGATATTTATAGAACGTTCAGGAGTGTCTATATCACAAGTTCGTTTCAATAGATACAACTATGTCGCATTTAATGAGGAACTACAGACTTGCAGTGATCTACTTAACTCCTTCAAAGCGATCCATTCCAATGCGCTGTAATGAAATACGGCGCGGTCTAATATCGGGCGTACGATAGCCGTACAAGATAAGTTTTACTACCACAATGTTTATAGTGGAGTATTCGACATTGGTTCACTGCGATTTTTTCACAGCCAAAAAGAAGAAAGAAAGAAAATATACTTTATTGTGCACACAAGTAGTTACATAATAATACCTAGGTACAAAGAAATTATAAAATTAAATTATATACCAGTACACAAGGGCGGTTTTATCGCTACAATAGGGATTTCTACCTGACAATCCAAAATAAAGGAAATATACACTGATATTTCAGAGTAGGATAATAACAGAAAGAAAAAGAACTAAAAAAATATAAACACAAAACATAAAAGACAAATTATGTATAGGTACTATTATAATAAATCTATGCGATTATAATAAATATAAATAAATGATAATTTCACATATTACATAAATAAATGTATTCATACATACATAAATACATACATACAATTGCACATTATAACTATCAACATGTAAAAGTGTAATCAGATGCAGAAATTTTAAATTTACATATAAACTAAATATAATTAATATTTTCATTTCACAACGCTATAGATTTTACTGTAAAAGAACAATTGTAGAAAGAAGTATGATGGACAGGCTTGTGAAGGAAAAGTCCTACCAAAAATTCGCTGCATTAAGACCTTAGGCTTTCTCCTAAGGGGGCGTAAATCATAAGATAAGCATATCAGATCTTGATACGCAAAACCATCTGCAGGGACTTGTCAAAATTTGGAGACAAACTCCGGAGCAGAAA
Source organism: Eumaeus atala (assembly GCA_017140195.1). Lineage (NCBI taxonomy): Eukaryota > Metazoa > Arthropoda > Insecta > Lepidoptera > Lycaenidae > Eumaeus > Eumaeus atala. The sequence goes on from JAFELO010002392.1 coordinate 46,112, forward strand.
TCATGATAAGGTCAAGGAGAGTAGGCACACAGCCGGGAAAATTGTGGGTAGATTTTAATGGTAATAATTAAATGTTGCAGGATTCGAGAACTTTATTAAGTCTATCAGATCTTCTATCGCACTTATGTAAGTATTAATATCACCCATTATTATAGTATGACAAAATAAAGGAGTATATGTTTCTAAAATTTGTTCAAAGGAAGCAAAATAATTGACTATTTGATGGAATGTAGAATATAGCTAATAAAACTTTATCGTGTCCTACTTCTACATTCGATAAAATATGTTGGCCTGCATCAAGAGGCTGGGGTTGTGGAGACAAACTGAGTAAAGAGAAAGAAAAACTGGACCTAAGATAAATTGCTACTCCACCTCCACCTTTGTCGGTGCGATCATTTCGTATTAATTAAAATCCCGGTAAAGAGTAACTAGTTGACGGCAAACACGGTTTCAACCAGGTTTCAGAGACGAGTATTGTTTGTATGTTATTTGACGTAAAAGCCGTGAGCATATCGGGATAATGAGCTGGAACACTTTGGGCATTAATATGAATGACGTTGAAACCGTTTGTTTCACCTGCAAGATGTTCAGAGTTGACATCAATTATTGAAAGAGATAATGCGCTGTTACAGCACACAAAGCTAGTGTCACTGCTGGTACTTAATAAAGAACAAAAATGATCATCGGATTCGGCATCCATGATTGCTTCAAATAATATAATATAATGTGCTATTAAAATTACAATACAATATATAAAAACATAATAAATAAATAAAAGTAGTAGTAAAATATATAAAATGTATGTAAATAGTAAAGATATAACAAGTAAAACTATGTAGCACTCAATGTTAACATCATACCTATACCCGCCAGTGTCTTGTAATGGTTATTATTTCAGCATTGTCCT
>JAFELO010002396.1:0-10406 GCA_017140195.1 Eumaeus atala
CTGCGGGAAAAGAGGGGGGGGGGGTCTGTCCTCCTATTGTTTCCCTAAATCTGAAGACACAAAAGTCTTCGCTAGTAAGTCGAACAGTAAATCCTGGACAAGCGCCGCCAATCAGTAGTAGGTCCGAAAAAAAAAACCTCCCCATGAGTCAAACGTTTACGTTAGCACCGAGGTTATTCTAGCTACTGAACGCGACCTGCCCCCGATATCAGAGCCAGGTTAGGAGGGACCTCTCGGTCCCCCTGGCCAGGATAATAATAGTTAAATTAGCTGCTACAAACAGTCACATATCGGGATCCATCTCTCCTATTTGCGGGCGAAAGAGAGTTATTGTTTTTGTTAGTATCAAATTCTGATGATAGTGACATCCTAGCAAACTATATGTTTTTAGCTTCAATCGACTACCAGTAAATTAGTTCACAGCTTCGTCCATTTAAAGTATTTAGTTTATTCATGTCAAGTGTTTTCTACAAAATAAAAAAAGGTTTACATTTTTAACAATATTCGTCATTTGTAAAATTAAATAAAAATTTAATTTTATAAATAGACGAATATTTTTTTTGTTTCAACAACTCTAACACGACACTGTCAACACTGAATAAAATACAGACCTAGCTAACAAAACATTACAACTATGAGCTTTTTTCTTATTATTACAATAATATGTTAAATTTTCTTTTCAGCAAAACCCTTGAAGGAATTGTTCAACACAAACTTCAAGGAGGTTATCGATGATGTGGGAGTACCAATTATCAAGGATGTTCTTAGCATCTTGATCAAGTATGTTAACAATATGTGCAAAGCTGTGCCTAGTGAAGATCTTCAATTTCTCTAAATAGTTAATAATATTAATTCAACGTTACTAAATAAAGCGGGTGTAACAACTGAACCTTTGTCTTCCTGCAAATTAACCGAAATAATACGATGCATCTACACCCTTACAGATTTATTGGTATAATACCAAGATACAAGATATCATACTGGACTGCCACTTTTTGTAAAGTCATTGTTTGCAAATAAAGCTATTTTTGCAAAGTCAACCTTACGCGCATGATTTGAGGTTATTTTTACCACATAATATTTGAAAAAGATTGCATTATTTTCTGGTAAAGCCAACTTCACTCGCCTGGTCGCCTTTTTCTTCTTCGATACTCGACTTTCGGTCTTCGATCTTTTAAAAGAACTGTTTTGGGCGCTGACAATGTATCTTGGTAATTTTGATAAGTATATGTAAATCATATCGCCCCCGTGGTGTAAAGTTGCGGGTGTCGCCCGTTAAGACCGTTAGCCTCTTGTGGTCCTGGGTTCTATTCCTAGGTCGGGCAATGTTATTAAATGTTTCTCAGATTATTCTGAGCATGCATTACATTGTCCGGTATTTGCCAACTATGACATCATTGGCCTCAATACCTTGGCTAATCGTGAGTGTGCTAGTTATAGATACTGAACTTGCGAGTTGTGGATGTACTAGCACACCTCTGCCTATCTCTTCGGGGCGTAATAGGCGTGATGGTACTTCTATTTGTAAATCAATGATGTCTAAGAAATAGTTTTTATTAAGCATTGAGAATTATGAATATAATGGATGAAATTTGGATTATTGAAAAAGTTATGGAAAAAATTATGGATGTAACGATGGAAATGATTATGTAAAAGAACCCTCATCAACATCATCATCAGCCGGATGTCGTCCCTTGTTTGACATAGTCTAAAAAACCCACAAATAATTAGTTGCAGAACTCTGCGGTTTTACCCGCATATTATCAACGCTGAGGAAGGAGAAATCGTTCAGTACTATACAGTGCAAAGTAGTGCGATGCTGCATTACAGACAAATTGGACCGGTACGACCGGTTACAAACCTTTCATTTAATCTAGTTTCTTAGCGTCACCAAAAAAGGACAACAAAATGTAGGAACAGGGTTCCGCTTTTTTATTTTATTTTGAAGTTCCATTCCTTCCTACCCTAAAAATATAGCGGACATTTATGTAAAGAAGATGATGATAAGACACGTCATCACATGATACGTAGATTCCTTTATCATAATTACGAAAATGCTCGCGACTTGCGAAGAAACATTTGTTGGTCATCAGTCTTTCCATGAACCCATTAATTTCACAGGAATTTCTGTCAAGGGGAGATTACTTTGGGGTAGGCAAATACCACTGCATCCGTGACTATTAGGATTCCGAGACAGGGCGTTGGTTTTAATTGCGGACTTACTTTGGCGAACGTGCAAATATCTGGCGTAAATGAAATTTTAATGCACAATAACAATCCTATTATTTATTTAAGCAGACTTTTTATATTTCTTCTATTTAAGCACACCGAAAACACAGAAGTTTGTATGCAATGCTTTGCTTGTTATACATTATTCAGATAAATATATTACTAAAATATTATGTAGTGAAATAGAAAATTACTGCTCGTCTGCAGACTATCAGAAATATTTTTGAGTTTCTGTTAAAAAATATTTTTGAGATACAATTTACAAAACGTGGATTTCATTTATTGCGTCAATGAATAAGCGTGGGATGATATGTGAAGTGGTTCTTTTACCATACATTAGTTACTCTAGGTAATTATATATTTTTTTAGATTGCTTGACGTGTTTGAATGTTGTGTAACATTTCTGACTAATCTCATAAAATATTTGTTCTTGTAGAAGGCTACATAAAACATTACAATGTTTTATTTAAATTACATATTTATCCTATATTGAAAACTATTTGTCGGATCACGGCGTGGAACTCTAAAAGCAACCTGACTGCTACCAAGCGATAAAACGCTTAGTCTGACTAGCCGCCTTTCGTCTGTGAACTTCGAGCTTTGTGGCGTTGAATAGAGCGCCATTTGCGAGGAGGTTTAAGGGAGGAGCGAATCACATTATACACGAGCTATGCACTGTGGAATCAATCATGTTTAGTTAGAAATTACTGATAGCACCTTGTAGTTACGAAGTTACATACAAACTATCGACCCTAACTCCGCTTCTATTATTCTTAGCGTCGTAGTATAATATACTATAGCCTTCCTCGAGAGATATATACATATATATATATATATATATATATATATATATATATAAACGGTACTTACTCCCCAGTTTTGCTGGTCCAATTCATCTACAATGAAACAATAGCGTAGCTATCTCATCCCGCCCGTATTGTATCTCTTTCTATTATTAGAACTATTTAACGGGCCTTATCGAATCTCTTTCTGCTCTAAAAGAAATGTGGCAATCATAATTGCTAAATATCACAATTATAAATATCGTATGGTACACTATTCATCAAGGATTGTAGTTTGTAGTCAACTCCTACAAACTATACGAATATTAAAATATACTTTAGGAAACCAAGTGAATATTAAAATGTGTTATAAGAAACAAATTTGAATATCACCTGACCTTGCTGTACATAAAAACTTAATCACGTTAAACCAGTTAAATGTTGGAACGGAAAATTTGTAATACAGACAATGATGTCATCATATGTCATTTACGTTACGTATTTATTATATATACAACTTTTAATAATAATAATAAGTGCCGTAAGGACTTGTGTTACAGGTACTAGACAACGGAAATATATTTAATATTCTCATAGATTTAAGAAATATTTATATTTAAGATTTTTATTATAGAAATACATATATAAACATTCATGAACTATGCGGGATTCGAACTCGCGACCTCTGGCGTAACACGCGGACTAACCGCCACTGAGCCGGCCAGTCGTCACTTTTTTGTTCAATTGTCTGTTCGGTGATCAGACGAGACTGATTGTCCACTCAGTTGATAATAAGATCTATTAAACATCATGAGGATATCCATGGACTTACCTACTATAAACAAAAAACTAATCTAAATAATATACAACTAAAACTTCGGAGCTGCGCTTCGGACACAGCGGAGAATATTCCGAGGTGCCTGTTACGGACATGGGGGTTATGCAAGTGCTTTCAACTCTTTTTTTTTTTTTCGGAGGGACCTACTACTGATTGGCGGCACTTGGCCAGCCCTAACAGTTCGACTGATTACGGAAGACTTTTTGTCTTCTGGTTATAGGTAGACGATAGGGGGACAGACCCCTCCTTTCCCACAGATGGGAAGAAGCAAACCGGAATTTTAGTGGACACTACCCTATCGTGGTTATTTTTGGGACCGAAAAGGGGGAGCGGTCCCCCTCTCCACGCTAGTGGGACGGTGCGCGCACGATGCCGTATAATGTTACGGGACGTGTTTAGGAAAAGTTGACCTCGTCTTTCGGTTTGGCTTGTCAGAGGAGGCCGGCCTCCTCCCCCACCCTCTGACGGGTGGGGTCGATTTGCGCTTCAAATCGGCTAAAAGCAGTGATAATGATTTATTTTTATTTTTAGAGCTCTCTAAGATCGCGTTATTTTTATCTACATTTATCTAAGCTCACGTCTTACAGATTCGAACCCGGGCTCGTTTCCGTAAGCGGTGTGTGAGTTTGTCATACGGTCAGTCATATGTCTTATAGCTGTGTAACTATATATAAGGCTTCAACGCTCGACCGGTACGAGCGGTGTATATCGAATTGGTTCTAGCAGGAAGAGAATGCATTTATGCACTGTCCAACCGACCCAAGGGGGCCTGAAGAGTTTGTCGGGTCAGGTCGTGTAGCTATAACTACTACCTACTACCGACTAAAACCTATCTATCTATCCGTGGGTTTGCCCTGTTGGCATTTTGCTGCGGATGCGTGTCTGGGTGTGTTTTTGCTTGTGTACAAGGGCGGACTTAGCAACTGCTATGGCTATCGCGTCGTCGGCGTCGTGCAGTACGTGCTTCGGCCAACACGTCTGCTCGCAGCCGAAGTTGGGGTCGAACTGTTTCATCTCTTTCCCTCCTCTCCACACCTCCACCACAAACCGCAAGAGTACACGACGGCGGTGCTGTCAATTTACGCAAGTATCATGTGAGCGAGACGCACCTCTCGTTCACCCATGTTGGCCCAGTTCTACTGCAATACAGTATGGCCCTTACTTTGACTAGCGCTGTGGACTTAGCAACATTGAGGTGGCGGATTAATCTGAACAAGCTTTTACCGAGCACGACATTATTTTGAAAAGAGATGTTACTTTTGTTCGGTATTCGTGAACCGTACCGGGGTGTTTTCTGCTCGAGTTTGTGGATGTCTATGGGTTATAGTGGTTATAGTTATATAGCTGGCGGGGAGCCGCTGGATGCAAGTGGACCGCGCTCTGTGGGGGAGGCCCATGTCCAGCATGATGATGGTGGGTTATAGTCGCCTACCACTTTTTAATGTTAGTAAATGTTTAGTTTCTAAGACCCATTACGATCGAGACTGTACCAAGGGTTGGTGAAACCATTTCTATTACTACTTTTTTTTTCAACGACGAATGAGGCGTCAATGAAGTAATTCATTGACGCCTCATTCGTCAATATAGAAATTCAGCATCAGTAGGTAATAAATGTGTCATGGCTAGGTCACAGGGATGTAACTTATATAGAGCTATAGTATCTGGCTAGATTATATAGAGTTTATCAGCATAATCGGCGTCATCATATACTAAAGTAACAAATGAGAGGTGATGAGAAAATATAAGACCAAAGTAACATTATGAAGACACTTAATAAAAAGCAACGCACCGATTAATACATATAACATTTTTATGACCAAAAATATAAATATAAAAATGGTAATTTCCATTTTTATATTCTTTCAAATGTTATAGACTAGCAGTCCGCCTCGGTTTCGCAAAGATATTTCACGAAATAAGGCAAAGTTATTGATTTACATAAAACACACGTCTCAATGCCAACAAATTAAATTTATGACAGACCAATGTCATACGGGTCAACTAGTACACTTTTCGGTTACATTATGGAAGTTTTCATAATGATCAATACGTTTTAGAGAGTGCTTATGTTCATCAACGATAATGTAGGATTCGAATGGTATTTTTTTTCGAAATCGGTCCAGAAGTTTCGGAGCCTATTCAATTCAAACAAAAAAAAAAAAACAATCTAATCTTTTTTTTTTTAATGTTAGTATAGCTAGAACATTACAGGAATAAGTCCTTGTTTTACTTAGAATAACAACTTAGACTACATTCAATTTTTTTTTTGAATAATTGCCAAATCCAAACAAGAAAAACATGTCTATTTTGGTTATTTTTTGCAAAAGAAACATAGCCTCAAACAAAAAAGATGGTCATGTTTTATTAACTATGTTAAATAACTCAGTGTGGGTACAAACATTACTAGGAAACCTTCACAATATAGTCCTTTTTTAAGTCGCACCTGTACATCCGATTGGTTGCAACCCATGAACCTCCAGAAGATTTCACCGAAGGCCCAGTCGCTCTGGAATGAACAGGTTCAACACTATATCATGGTCATCCGCATGTACTGGAGTCACCTCATCTTCAATGTGTGAGGTGACTCCTTTCTCTTTCTTTACCTTTTAGATACTTTATAACTTAGGGAGGCTAAACGAGACCGATTAAACGAGAAAACGATTACCGAGCTCCCACTTTATCTCCGCCTGGCTCTTCATAGTGAATATAATTACTATAGAAGCTAAGCTTAAATGACGGTCATGTAAAATAGCTTGATAAATTTTGGCAAATTTTAATAAGGTTGAGGAGAAATTGGGCCGTTACCATCTCTCGTTGACGTTGTCTAAAAATAACTGCTACGCAGTCACGTTTTGAGCGGCTTGCGAGTAACCGGCGGCCTATTGGAAGAGAAGAGGAAAGATGAAAGAAGGGTAGCGCAATGGTATAATGATTGCGCGGATTTTCATGGATGCCGTTATTCATAAAAGGGTTCCGATTTCACGTTTTCCCCCATATATTTCCCCCATAAAAAGGCTTTCTACGGAAGCAAATTCGTTAATAAGATTGTGAGGCGAGTGATTATATCTCGCTCACTGGATACCACCTCATATAGAAGCGCACAAAACCATAAAGCTCAACTTTCCGTTTGCACTTTTTTTATCTTCTATGACCAGGAGGAAAGAAGGACAACGCTTATGCATGACAAATATAATGTGTTTGTTTATGAGTATCGGTAGTCGTTAAAAAACACTCTTTCTCTCTTTCTCGTTTGTTGTAAAAATATAGAGTTAACAAAGTGTAATAATAAAAAAGAATAAACAAAAAAAAAATTGAATTAAATAAAAATAAATATACAAATAAACTTCTATCGCTCTTAATTTGCGCCACTGGATCGGTAGGTCTTTACCAGCAACAGCTTTGTTGGTTCGTTATGTCTTACGTGCACTGAGCGAATAAAGTTTTCTTTGACGCATTTGCATGAGCGCTCTTCTTGCGCATCAGGTTTTGTAATGGCAAAAAGTGCATTTATTACATTTTATGCGCATGAAATGTTTTAGTCTCAAAAGGAATATTTATCTTTACATTTTCATGATGTACTACGTTTATATATACTTGCTGTTATATATACTTGCTGTTACGTCAGTTCCTAAATAGGTACCGCGGTACAGGTATGGCTTAGTTAGTGGTAGTGTTCTATATTTTACCAACTATGATCTGATAAATTTTACAATGTGTTTTCAAATATTTCTTCTTATGGTTTATTCAGATATTAGGAACGTTCTGGAACGTTCTTTTTGTTGTGGCGGGGAAACGCATTAAAGCGCCTTCACCGGCCCTGGGGGGGGGGGTTCCAGTGGTGTGTGGAACTCGCGGCACACGATAGTGCCGAATACCCACAAAAACCACCGTGACTGTCATCAGTGCCGCACTTGGAACGGTGACCCGGAATAACAATCATCAGGGCAAGGCCAAGGGACCGACGCCACCTCCATAGATGGGTTTGTCCCGCACCATAGCAAAACCCCTCAGACTTGGTTACAGTGTAATGGTTTGAGGTTCCTATCCTCGTCCTTTGTCCCGTGCGCAAAAGCGCCTCTTCCTGTTGCTCTTTGGTCCCCTCTTCCTATAAGAGGGCGTACCGAGAGCGATTACTACTCCTGATATTTAGCACCCATTATATGGTATAGGGGTGCAAAGACCCCTATCGGTTCAATTGGCTTCCCCCGGTTCACCCCAGGCTACTAAGCCCCACCGCCACGGCAAGGCTTGAACCATGGCGAGGAGGTATTAGTAACCTTACTTTATGTCTCCTAACCTTCGCTTTCAACAGAATAACTACCAAAGTGAGTTAGTTTATTGCGATTTCACGCGATCAAATGGGTGTCATAAAATTTTATACACATATTTTAAGAGAGTGAAAAAAATATAAAAAAGTGAATATTAATGTAATATAAAGAAGATGTCGGTGAAAACATTGAATGGAATTCCACGCTGTTTTCCTAATCCTACACTAGGTAGTAATATTTTTCTGCGATCCATTAATCCTTTACGTGAGATGTAGTGCCAAACAGCACTGCAAAGGAATTGGGCCGGCACGACCGGGGAGCTACCTCTCGCTCGCATACCAGCCATACCAACGTAAAGTGACATCTTTGGTATCGCACTTCGTACGGCTTCTGAGTAGCCGGTGGACAATTGGGGCGGAACGTGAAAAGGAGGGTAAGGCATCGGCATAGCAAATGCCGATGATCATGGGCGGCGTTACTCGTAAAATCGCTCCGATTGTTCGTTTGTCTCCCTATACTATAAAAGAAAGTTCATTTCTATGATGCCATAGCCTCGTTGCTTCCAGTAGCTGTAATGTTCAGACGCGGATACTGAACTTTCAGGTCAGAGCCGTCAAAAATTGGTATTGTGATGCTCAAATCTATAGAGTCCTGACTCGGGATACGAACGCGACACCGAGTACACGAACAGTAGATGTAATTGCTCATTTGCCCCCTTATGTTGATTATAAAAATGTTTATTTCATATTGTTACTCTAAGCTCCTTTGCCTTTAAATTAGCAATTCAATTTCGCTGTGGCAACTTGATGTAAAAATAAACTCATTCGTAATGAGAGTCTACCACGGGATGCAGAACTGGTTGCGGTTTAGCAGACGTGGTTAAATGAGTCGACTAAGATTTCTTCAATTTTGAATATATAATATACTAGCCTACCGTCCCGGCCTCGCTCAGCAATTTTACATACTATGGGAAAAAAATTGCAAAAATACCATAATTATAAATTTTAATGTCGGCCTCGCAAACATTACATGTGGCAATTGCAATAAATTCCACTTCAGTCAGCGTTATAACTTCTGCAGCTGTGATATAAGATTTAAAGAAGTTTTCATAATGATTGGAGATCATTATGAAAACTTCTTTAAATCTTATTTTTTTTCGCTTTTGAAAATGTTATATAACCAGAGAATATTCTAATGGTAAAATGATTTTTCAAATCGGTCCAACAATTTCGGATCCTGTTCCATGCAAACAAACAATCATATGTTTCCTCTTCTTAATATTAGTATAGATTTAAAATTGACGAAATTATATGTCTTCACACTTTATATATGTAAGGAATGCATAAATAACCCATCATGTGATGGGGACTTTATGCATTTTAATTAAGTAATACTTTGGAAGACATTTTCTTCTAAAGTGGTAAAAAAATGCAACCCCCTCTTACTTTTAAACTAAACACTAGCAAGGGGAAAATTGTAAAAATATTGCGAATTATAAAATTCAGTAAATTTTTTAAAGGAATATTGTTTTGAACATGGTATATAATAGCTACGGAAAACATAAAAGGCGAGTTCGTTTCGCTCTTGGTCTCAAAATCTCAACCTTTGGTCGTTTTCGGTGATGTCACATTAAAAATAAAAGAGAAATAAAAGAGTTGCTCCACAACACACTACATTATTATCTCAAGCTAAGTTGCCTGTTGCTACGTCAACCCTATGAATGACTGCCGTAGACATAGTTCGGCTAGAAAACCAAGTATTGTCCCATATTAATATGTAAATTTTTAATAAATACACTTGATACTATCCTACATCGGTGTAATGGTAGTAGGTAGATTTTGTTTATAGTATAGGGGGACGAACGAGAAATTGGAGCCTTTCAACGACGGCAATGACATCAGCATAATTATCCCGATGCGTTGCCCTCCTTTTCACCTCACCATGGGCCGCCGGGTACTCACAAATTGCACGAAACGCGATACCGTAGGTACGACGGTATCAAGTGAGCGAGAGGTACCTCCCCGGTCGAGCCGGCTCAATTCCGTTGCATAGGTGGATGTAGTGTCATGCACCGTGCACGCACTACCTTCTCACTACGAATACAATATCTTTAAAATTGCATTTGCAATCTCTGTGTGAGCTAAGCATATAATCTACACTATGTAAGCAAACTGGTGAAACGTAGCAGGGACTTAGCTGGTTTCTGAATTGAGTATTTTGAAATCTGTTTTACATTTATGTTTCTATATTGAAACAGTAATAATGAGTAAAACTTTGAATGTATTATTT
>JAFELO010002396.1:11230-43744 GCA_017140195.1 Eumaeus atala
CAATCTGGCGGCCCTAGAACGGTTTCTCGAGGTTCTGGAGCCGCTGGTAGGACAGGACCGGTGTTCGTGGCCGGGGACCGCAATGCAAAGTCCACGGCTTGGGGTAACCCGGTCACGTACCCGAGATGCCCCCGAGGTGTGCCCGAGATGGGCAGCGCTGCGTCACGATCTGACATCAGTTGTCGGAAGGGACTTGACAAAGTTGAACATCATCGTCGCGGTGCTCGGCAGCGACGAGTCCTACCAGGCGATGGCTTCCTTCTGCGAGACCGTCATGTCCCAGAAGGAAGCCGACGAGAGACGGGGCCTCCCCCCGCCAACGACAAACGGGGGTACGGAGGCAGTGCCTTCAGTAGTGGCCCTGTGTTCCGTATCAGGCCGGGATGGGAACCCGGTCCAGTTCATCAAGACGAGGCATCGTAGGGACTATCATAGCGTAGCCGGGCAATCCTCGCGGAGGTGAAATCTGGCCTTTTTGCCGAGGCCAGCCTGTCGCTGGAGGGGTCCTGATGCCTGCAGATCCGGGACCCTCCACTTATAATAGCGGCTGAAGGCTCCCGTAAGGGTTTAGTTGGTATTGTTACCCAATGGCCGAATCCAACATAAGTCTGGGGGTCTTCCCGGGCTCCCTGGTATCATGCGTCAATGCATTTCTTTTCGTCACCAGAAAAAAGGTTGACGAATATCGCTTACTGCCAGGTTCTATAAGAGTTTTTGTCGGGTCTTAGTCTATCGCTTACTCTCACCGCTGCTACCCGAGTGGTTAGAGAGTGACCAACGTTTATGGCCATGATTTTATAGGAATATTGAAAGCATGATTTGCAAGAGATTGTATATGATGCGATGTAAACAACCGCGACTAAAACAAAGACCCCAGACGGGTTAGACCTGGGTGGGGTTTACTGGTATGTGGGGCTCGCGGCACACTATTGTGCCAAATATCCACAAAAACCACCGCGAGTGCCACCACTGCTGCCTTTGGTGAGGTGCCCCGGAACAGCAAATCAGTCAGTCCCTTAAGGGACCGACTCCACCGCCACAAATGGGGTTGTCTCGCACTACAGGACAACCCCGCCAGATTTGGGACAGTGCAATGGGACGAGGTTCAAATGTGTGCTCAATAGCGCCGCCCCATTTCACTCTTTTGTCCCCTCGCCTCATAAGAGGGGTACAAAGAGCAACCACCTCCTCGGTTCAATTGGCTACGACCAAAGTGTCTCGCATCCCAGGCTACTTAGCCCCACATTGTGGGGCGCACATCGCCGCTACGTGAAGGCTTAAACCATTGTGGGGTTTATAAAACACCTGTATTATTATGTATCACATACATATATGAAAGTACACACGGGATAATCCCTATATTGAAAGCTGAATAGAAAGAGACACGTCTATTAAAATACCCCTGTCTTATGTATTATCGGCTATGGTTTCTCGATTAGTACAGGCCATCAGGTCCGGATAGCAATGCACCAATGTAACAAAGCATATCTTGATATACGAGGTAAAGGACGGGAATAAGAATTGGGATATTGGTTTGTCAGAATAATAGGTCCAACTTAAACTATTTTTCTGAGACATTGTCAGTAGATAAAAATATGTTGCTCATTGTTATACATCTAAAACAGTAAAGTTGATTGTCCTAGGTCTCTTAGTTTTCATGGTGGGGCCGTGGTTCAAGCCTTGTCGTGGTGGTGGGACACATTAGTATGGGGTGAACCGAGACACTTTTGGCGAAGCCAATCGAGCCGAGGAGGGGCTGCTCTTTGTACGCCTTTTTTAAGAAGAGGGCGACTCAAAAGGAGGAGGGGGAAGACTTACTCTTTGTACCTCTCTTATAAGAAGAGGGGACAATAGAGCAAAAACTGGCGGCGCTTTTGCGCACAGGGCAAGGGGCAAATATGGGAACCTTACCCTATTGCATTTGTTATCCCAATGTTGGTGGGGTTGTTTTTGGTGCGCGACAACCCTATCTGTTGAGGTGTCGTCGCTCTCATAGGGGGTCACTGGCTGTCGAGGTGCCCTGACGATTTGTTGTTCGGGGGTATCTCGCTAAAGGCGGCAATGATGCGATCATTGCTGCTTTTGTTGAGGTGGTTTCTATGGGTATTCAGCATTATAATGTGCCGTGAGCTCCGTAGACCAGTGAACCCCACCCAGGGCCAGTGAAGGCGCGAAAATGTGTTTCCCCGCGTCAAAAAAAAAAAAAAAGGTCTCTTAGTTTAAATAAAACAATATGATTTTTAGAGATTTTCGTAGGCGTTCGTGAAAATCCAACGCGAAGTTTAATATTTATAGGTGAAATTTGTAATGTCTCAAATTCTTACGAACATAATGGAAGCGATAAAAAATATATTTGATACGAACAATTACTCTTGGCCCAAGTATGTACTTTAGGCAATATTTTCTCGAAAATTTAATTTCATTTAGTCGCTCACCTGACGCCTTTTCTCGTATATTGGTACCATAAATCATACCGCGCTGTGAAGCTTTAACGCAAATTTCCCCATTCGCAAATTAATGATGATCATGGCCGTCACCGTTTATATTGACTACGCGCACACACACAGCGCACTAGGCACTTCAACTACTTCCCCGCCATGGTTCTAGCATTGTTATAACGGTGGGGCTCAGTAAGTAGCCGGGGGGTTAATACACGCGAAACCAATTTAATCGAGGGGGCTGCTCTTTGTACCCCTATTGTAAGAAAATTGGACGCTCGCGCACGGGGCAAGAGGGGGGGATTGGAACCTCACCCCATTGCCTTGTGATGCGAGACTACCCTTCTGTGGAGGAGTCGTAGGTCCGTCAGAGGACTGGCTAGCTGTCGAGGTGCCTAGTTGTTCCGGGCACCTCACCAAAGGCGGCACTGAATGCACTCGCGGTGATTTTTGTGGGTATTCGGGACTACAATGTGCCGCGAGCCACACACACTACCGGACTACACCCAGGGCCGATGAAGGTGCGTAAATGGGGTTTCATCCCCCGTGCCAACAAAAGAAAAAGTTAGTGCAAATGCTTACTGCTCTACTTTATTATGGAATAAACGGAAATGAGCAGACGTAGCCGTTTGATGACTAACAACACCCTTATACTCGTATATCCAGATAATTGTTATGCAGATGGAGGATAGATGCACGTATAAAGCGGAAGAAAAGAGGGCAAAACTTTTTTCTCGTCCTCTTTAATGGGCCACGGGAGAATTGACAAACCGTACGAAACGGGACAGAGTCACTTTGCGGCTGTATCATGTGCGCGAGAGGTAACCCCAGCCGTGCGGACCCAATTCAGATGCGATGCAACTGGTCGTAGATTTTCCACTCATATATTATTTTGTGATTTTTTTTCGTACTAATAAAGCTCTCGTGAATCGAACATCAGTCACATCAAACATAATAAAATAATAAGTCATCCATAAAGAAACAAGAAGCGCATGTCTATACCTCTTCTTAAATGCTATAGAGGTATAGACATGCTGCTAGTCCATACTAAATCACGTACTAAAATATATATTCAAGATATTTAGCTCATTTTAAATCAAGTATTATTTAAATAGTCTCTGCGCATTCCCGCTATACTCCGAACAGTTTCATCGTTGGTTTGCTCCATAGTTTGGTCCGAGTCTAAGTGAAAGACCCTAAGCACTTCTACCGCAATTTATAAACTCGTGTTCAAATCGGTCTATTGGAGAACGATTATCGCAATTCAATTCCCATTCGTCTGTTCAGCTGTATCGGTCTTTCATTCGTATAACAATAGCACTAATTTGTATTATTTAAGGTGTATTATCGAAAGATGTAATTTTTTTATCTCGACGAGGAATGAAGAGTTAGTGTCATGCACTATGCATACATCCTCCTACGCAACGGAATTGGGCCGGCATGACCGGGGAGGTACCTCTCGCTAACATAACACCGACGTAAAGTGACATCTTCAGTGTCGCGTTTCGTGTGGTTTGTGAGTAGCTGGTGGCCCATTGGGGGAGGGGGGAGGAAGAGGTCAACGTATCGGCACAGTAATTATTATTGCTCGCTGGGCCCCTATTCTATAAAGAAATAACGCAAAAAGCGGCCTTTGTTACTTCTGTTGGACACAAGACAATAATAATTTGGTAGAGTTAGCGTTATTATGCATTGCATCGGATTTGGGTTGGCACGACCGGACATACCTCTCGCTTACATAATACCGCCCTCAAGTAACATCCTCGGTATCGCGTTTCGTACGGTTTGTGGTGGTTCCGCCTATAATATGGTTCCGCTAATGCGCTATAAAGAGACGATGAGGTAAGTTAGTATATTTCGCTCACAGTTATGCTGTTGTATTTTATGTTTTGTGAGTTTCCGGTGACCCATTCGCGGAGTATTAATGAAAGAAGATATCCGCACAACACGTATGGATGGATGCCTATGCGCAGCGTTACCAGAAGGCTCAAAATATGTTTGCATGCATTTCCCAGACGTGATAACGCACGTTCCTATATTAGATGATATCGGAGTCTGAGAGTTAAACAACCTCCGGGTGTCGACGAAAGGAACCAGTTCTGCTGAAAAAAGACTAAAAGCGTTGATGCCTCGAGCAGATCTTCATCTAATCTCCGATGATCATGGACCGCGCAAATTAAAAATATAGAACTAAGGAAGATTATTTTATAATAATATAAAACCAAGAAAGAATTTGGAGGTTAGAGCATGTGGCTTAATTTTTTCTACTCCTACCGTATGAAAATAATTTTATGTTATTCGAGAAAAATATCTGTCAAAGCGATAATCCACAAAGTAATGAGTGGTCCTAGATTTAAAAATTAATCAACCATTATTCAGTCCTTTGTGGACGGATTTATTTTTAAAAATAAAACGAGAAGTATTCCCTTTCGAATAAAAAAAGAATCGTGAAATACAGACCGGGCAGTAAAAAGGTTCTAAACGGAGGCCAACGCATTTGAGAATGCGGATGTTAATGGGCAGCGGTGGCGGTAGTCATCAAAAGCCTCCAACTCCTTATATGTTTTTCATAGAATAGAGGGGCAAACGAGAATTGGAGCATTTTTTGCGACTACCGACGCCCATGAAGCGGGAGGTACCTCCCCGCTCGTGCCGGCCCAATTCCGTTAGACATATAATATAGGAGTATATGTATACTCACAGCTGTACATACAGCATGGCACCGTCTCTTCCTGAACTTACACATCCGTTTCTTGCTGGTTATTACAGTCAGATTTTCCATTGGTAAAAAACTGGTACAGACAATACGGTTTTTGTAGGTCCAGTAGTCCTAGCACCATTGCATTAGTAGCGCACGCACGTAACTTCATCTCGTATGCAATAAAAACTTTACATGTTTTAATAAGGATAAACGAACATAAATAATAAAAAACTAACGTTTCAAGTAGCCGTATATCTAGCACTTGACGTTCAGTAAAACAAGGATTAAATTAACTACATTTTGTTGTACGTTTCTTAAGCTTAATTACATCTTCCTGGCTTTGCATTTAAATGGCATTAAATAAGGAAAGAAATTTGTGTGTGGTACGCTACGTGAATTCAAATTGCCACATTTTAATTATTTAACGTTAGACGTACATTATTTTGTGCTCATTCAATTTTTTACCTGTTTTCTTTTTGAGAAGATTTCTTTATTCCTCTTTCTAAAGATTTGTCAACCAGTAATATATTTTAATAAGAAACAAGCACTCTTTTTCGTCCTCAAATTTAGTACTGATTTCAAGTTGAACTGGATCACAATTATAGTTGATGATTGATGCACATTTTCGTCACACAAATTAGAAGCCACTTTATTTTATTGTCTCATCTCATCTCATGTTTTTGCTGCGTACATGTAGGCAGACACCATTGATCTCCTTCTTGGGACAGATATTTTTGCTAATCTGTCCATAATAATATATTTATATGATTATTCTATTCTTTGCGTATTTTTTGCAAATTGCGTCCTTGTAAAGCTAGCACGACTACTATTAAATTAATGTTTACATAGATATTGATGTTACCTTGTTTGTGTAAAAAATGTTTTAAAAATAAACATAATGAGAAATGTAATTAACTTCGTTTGCCCCATAACTAGTGGTCAGCTCCAGATTTGGCTTTAAATGACAGTTCAGGATTACCTTAATAAATTATACACTAGAAACTTCCAGAATCGCTCCATACACGAGTGAAAACCGTATGAAAATCCGTTTAACAGATTTCTAGAAAACCGATCAAATACAGACAGCTTTTGTGTGCTGTGTTCCTTATTATGTAAATAAATAGAATACGAGTATAAAAATTTATCTAAGTTTACCTTTACAGAGATTTACAGAATGTTAGTAAGGAATCTGATAATTGATCGAATATGCTAGGCGAAGCTACTGAGAAGCCTACTCTTCAATCATTTTCCGCTTATCACTAGCTCAGACTTAGAGATTTAAACTATTCATGTATACTATATGATCAACGGAGATCACGTCAGTTCTTAAAATTTCCGAAATTCTCTCGGTTTGAACCCATTTACCAAACGAAGTTTAAAACTCATATATCGCCACACCTTAGTGTGGACGTGCGCACAAATAGGAGGTCGCGGGCTACGCGGGTAAAACCACAACGCATTACTAGTATCTTGGAAGAAGCTAATTGAACAGCTAACAATACAAATTAGTTACGCCGACCTAAACACAAACAAACATAAATTAATTGCTTAGGGCACGGGGTTTGTATACGAATATTCGGTTCTATTGTACTAGTTGTATATTGAAATGGAACAACGATGTGCTTCTTGCTTATATAAAACCATTGTCAAATGACATATTAAATGCTGACGACTTTCACGCGGTTCGTGAGTAACAGGTGGACCATTGGAGGGTGGAGGAAAAGAGGGCAACGCATGGCAACAATAATGAGGTTCTCAATTCACTTGTATTATCCGAATTGTATTATCTGAGTTAATACACCAAATGGTTGCCGACGTAGAATTTGCAATAGGGAAACAAATTCCCACAAATTTAATACATCAACCGTACGTCATGTCAATTTCAGTATACAATTTATCAAAAACCCCACCACAGCTTCGAATTAGCTAGCCCCAGTGCAATAAACCGAGAGCCCGTGTTTGTTAAACTACATCCTACGAATAATTTCAATAACCTAAAGTAATCTACTAATGTTATAAACATTATAAGCCTCCATGGACTTTGCGATAACTGCGTATCGTATTTTGAAACCTCTTTCGTTGCTGTATTTACATTGAAAGAGTAAGTAAGTTAAGTGTAACACTTTGAATCGGTTTAAAAAATACTGTTTATAAGTAGTAAGAAGTGGTATAGCCAATGTAGGTTAGATTGGCATAAAATACACTTTGCCACTCTTTCCCTCCTGTAGAGACAGTTTATAAAGGGTCCCAAGAGAAACGTTATAAGTTTCACAGGAATAACTCTGTATAAGATTAAATGCGTAACACTTATGAAAGTGTTACATGTTGATACCTGTAACACTTTCATAAGTTGTTGTGTTTTGGTGTTTTTTGTAAGAGCAGCAAGAGGAGGTGCTTTCTCGCATGCGACACGGGCCACTGAGGGGAGCTATACCCTATGACTCATGGCGCGAGACCCACTCACCACCGGACCGGTGACAGCGTGTAAGTGCAAACACATTTTCGTTTTTTTTATGTTACACAAAGAAACCTCTGTGTAACAAAAAAAACATCAAGGAAGAGATGGCTTAAAATATACATTTATGTGAATAGCCAGGTAGTTTCTTACCCATTAATTTAATTTACATTACTTATAAATACATAATTGATAGTTTATCTATCAGCTCCACAGTAAGAAAAGTGTAATATCTAAAGGTCTTAGTTTTCACAAGTACTTATTGAGTAAATGCGTCAAACAGTGAAGCATCTAGATTTAATAAAACGTGGCTCTCCGTCTATATGGACATCTCAATGAGACAACTGTTATCCATTAATCCCACTGATCATCTTAGTGGCTCCGGTAATCCCTTTAGCGTCTTTATAAATCGTGTTCAAGCGAAGTAAGCTTTAACGCCTTGCAATAGATTTTAAATTTAAGCAGGAAACAAGCATCATTCCAAAACCCAGATGTGCAATGAATTCCACATGATGTGTGATCAGAATACGAATTTAATGTGGAGGGTCAATGTTTATTCATGGCGCGGAAAATGAACAAGCGGTGCACCTGATAAGTTGTAATTACAGACGTGATGTAATATATTATATTAGAGGTGCTTATCAGTCCTTAAACCACACCCTTAAAGTGAGGTCTGAATCGTGAAATTAAAAGAGACTAGATGCTCACAGCATTACCACAGGAACTGCTGTCGGCTATAGACATTGAAGCCACTCTGAACGTTGCGGACATATTGACATAATTTGATGGACTTTTGATTCCATAGACCGCTCGTTGTACCATTTGAACAGGCATCAAAGCTACCGTGCTACGCATGACCACTAACGTCACGCGGTTCATTGTTTTCGAACATGTAATTGTTCGAAAGTTTGAAATATGCGCGATAACGTTCAATTTGTTTTTTGGGAATATGCGGCGGCGTTGATATCTTCGAATTTTACCACGTGTTAATGATATTTTGTTTCCAATAGTATCCCATCCATACATATATAAGTCAGATCAGTGTACTGACCTTATGAAATACGACAGGAAAAAATACGAGATCTCACCGTATGTCACTACATAGGTATGTCACTACATAGGTATGTCACTACATATATAACCGTACGTAAGTCATATGTATTGTATAATTCTTCGCGTAAGCCTGATTCGGCTACGAAGCAAGTACAAAAACCACTTTAACGGACGGATGTATGGTGATTGCGATCTTGGATAAGGCTTGTTGCTATTATATCGTCGTAGATTACATCTTGTTGCAATTTAATTTAAATCGAGTCTAGGGAGGTAATAATTGCACGACGGTCCGAGGCGTAATGCAAAACACACTCGACACCATGTCAAACCGGATATTCTGACACAGAGTAGCGGTCAATAAACATGTTGCCGTACAATTATTAGGTTCTTACGTATGAATTTGGCGTTTCTCGTACTGGCAAATTTGATAACGAACTTCTCCTCTTTGAAGGAATTCCAGATTCAAATTTGTACAGCTATTTGCTCATGTATTTGTGTTTCGATGGCCGTCACTCATTTGATTTTTGTCTTCTGTTTTTTTTTTTAAGTTGCTTCACTCATTTTACAAAAGACTTAAAATATCGCATTATTTACGAGTACTAGTTTTGCCGTGACACTAGTGCTGCGGAAACGACGTGAGGATTCGTATGGCGGTTGCGTTGCAAAAGAAAACAAATTTCGTTTTTTTGTTCCAACGTTTACGTTCTGAAAATTTTGACCTGCAGAACTGTCCCGTCCGACAGGACAGTTAATAACGACGAGTTGAAGGCTATTGTGGAAGCGAATCCATCGCAAACAACGTCCGAGTTACCTGCAGGCTGCGATGTTAGTGATAAAACTGTTTTAAAATACTTGAAAAGAATTTTGAATGAAGATCAAAAAGCTTGAATAGCTAGAACATCACGAATTGACGGAAGCAAGCCGCCAAACGCGTCTCGACTGCTGCGTTACACTACTAAACGATACGGCACAATAATTAAGGTATTTTAAACCGAATAGTTTTTATTATTAAATTAAGATATTTATACCGAATTATCTGTGATGAAAAATGGATACTTTACGATAATCGGAAGCACTCAACGGAATGGTTGGATCCTGGCCAGTTAGCCAAATCCTGCCTCAAGCTAAAATTATCCCCAAAAAAACGTTTGGTGGACTTGTGCCGGTATTGTTCATTATAGTTTTCTCAAGTCTGGCCAAACTATTAAGGCTGATGTCTATTGTCAGCAATTGCAAAGAATGATGGAAAAGTTAGCGGCTAAACAACCTAGGCTGGTCAATCGCTCCACGCCACTGCTGCTTCACGACAACGCTAGACCACAAACTGCTCAACAGACGGCTACCAAATTAGAAGAGCTTCAATTGGAGAGTCTAAGACATCCTCCGTACTCCCCGGACCTTGTTCCAACAGATTGCCAATTTCTTCGAAATTAGGATGACTTCTTGCAAGGGAAAAATCAACTCCGATGGGTCAGTCCGAATCGCCTTCAAAGATTTTATTGGTTCCCGTCCGACTAGTTTTTTCAGTAAAGGGATCATTGAACTACCTACGAAATTGGAAAAGTGCATAGAAAACATTGGTTCATGCTTTGTTTAATTAAATATATTATATTTAAAAATATACGAATTTTTGTTCCTCCCATACAAAACGCCAATTTCATGTGTAAGGACCTAATATTAATAGCTAGACTCAATCTTATCTTTAATCCTCCTACATCCGTGCGGATATTCTGACACCAAGGTACACTTTCGTTCAATAGAACATCCGGACGTACGATTATTAATAACTAGAATCTATCCTATCTTTAAATATTTTATCCTCCTACATCTGTACGGATATTCTGACACCAATATAAACTAGCTTCTAATAAACTTATGACCGCACCAGAATTATTTCTTAATAGCTAGACCCTATCTAAGCTATAAAGGTTTACTCAAATGGAATGGTCAGATTTAATGAAATAAAATGCAGTAATATTAATGACAAATTGTTGACTTTAAGCTTACGCGAATGTTACTCATTACAATACGGTACTTTTACGGATTCTATCACGGTTAATTAACTAGCCCGACGTTTCAGAAG
This sequence comes from Eumaeus atala, assembly GCA_017140195.1. Lineage (NCBI taxonomy): Eukaryota > Metazoa > Arthropoda > Insecta > Lepidoptera > Lycaenidae > Eumaeus > Eumaeus atala. Next base: position 21,961 of record JAFELO010002396.1, read on the forward strand.
CTTGACAGCCACCATGGTCACGGGTAGACTGAGATGTCCTGATGTTATATGTTTTTAAAGATATCGGAAAAATTAAAATTTTAGTTGTTCCGATAAGCGCAAACAGTACCTGTTATATCTTGCTGTCTTGAGTTGTTATGTTTTCTTTTTGATTTGATTATGTTTACCACTGGGTCCCAAACAGAGGGAAGAACCCTCTTCATTGAAATTTGATGTTTTTTAATTTTAATAGCCTCACGGATCATCCTTGGAAGGAATCGGTGTGCACTTGTGAGGATTTGCGCTTTATCAAATGTAATGTAATGGCAGGGGTCAACTTCAGCATGCTCACAGACCGCAGGTTTTGTAACACCTTTAACTCGAGTTTTATAGATATTTTAGGCCCCTCTTCTTAAAAGAGGGGTACAAAGAGCAGCCCCTCCTCGGTCCAATTGATTTCACCCAAGGTGTCTCGATTCACCCAGGTTAATGAGCCGATACCGATACGACAAGGCTTGAACCATGGTGGTGTCCATGTCATCTCCCTTAGCCCTATATAACATGCGAAACTCAGACCCACTGGTAAACTTAATTAGAAATACTGTACTAGACCTAGCCTAGGGTGGTTCTATTATGAAACTAGTGTACTAGCCGAAGCACAAAGGCATCTCAGGTAACGTAAGTGCAGTGTGCAAGCTAAGGAAACTGCGAAGTTACATTACTGTAATGACAATACTTCTAACACAAGAAATGTTAAACACCTGATCTTCACATTTAGGATCTTGTACAACAGATATTTGGTGAATAATAACAGTAGTGCATTACACGAAATTAAAAATTCATTTTTTGCGAAAAAATAATTTACAATTCAATAATAGGCCAGACCAGGTAGTTTTAAATAGACTAAGAATACTACACACCAATGTGACTCATATTCATCTTAGCACAAAGGAACCTAAAAAGAAATGCACTTTGTGTAATTGTGATTTAGCTGCTAGACATCTATTGATTGATTCAATATACAAAAGCGAAATGTAAAAACTACATTTACCGAAATGTTTGAAACAGCTCTGTTGCCTAAACAACTCTGAAACTACTGTAAAATTCTTAAAACAAATTAATTTATATAATGTTATGTAAGATTAATATCGTATAAGGTTGTCAACGACCTTAGACGTCTCAGTGACCTTACATAAATAAATAATAGAAAAAAATCATAATACTTCTCTAGATATTATCAGTTTTACCAGATTTTTCATTATCACTCCTCTGAATGTAAATGAAAAATCTAGACTTTAACATTTGAAATCGATAATTTGAAATAGATAAAAAATTTGTGCCCAATTAGTGCTGGTTAAAAAGAAATCATAAACTACTTTATGATGTGATTACTACGTGTACTTTCTGACTAAAATTAAAGAGCACTAAAATAAAATAAATTTCTCCTTGTAGCAAGCACTACACTTTCAGCTATGTCTCAAGCGATTCTGCTCACGCTACCCCGCTAGTTTTACAGACGTTTTCTAATCATGTTAGCGATATGACCTGAATAACAGAGCCGATTTATAGTGCTGGTGATGATTTGGATTTCAATTTATTTATTTACATTCAACATAAATAAATATCCTCATGGGTAACGATTATGTCAGAGAGTTCTTAGAAATGTTTAAGCAACAATTAACGCTTTCAAGTATTCCGTCATTCTCATAGAGCGTGTTATATAAAATAGGAATATATACTTGTGAGTAGAATGACTCTACAGTCAAGTTTCTTGTTTGGTGTACAATTAATGTGTGTCTAAACTGTATGAAAACATATATATTGACGACCGGCTGGCTCAGTAGGTAATGTGGCGATTAGTCCGCTTGTTACGCCAGAGGTCGCGGGTTCGAATCCCGCCTATGTCATGTATGTTTAAATATATATTGTATGTATTTCTAATAAAAATCTTGAATATATAACATTTCTTAAATCTATAAAAATATTAAATATATTTCCGTTGCCTAGTACCTGTAACACAAGTCCTTCGGTTACTTAGCACAGGGCTAGGCTAACGTGGTGTGTTAGGTCCACAGATATTATTATTATTATTATTATTATTATTATTATTATTATTATTATTATTATTATATGTATACAGTGCTCTCTCAAGTATTTTTCTTTCGACCCGACTTTTGCTGTCGAATCCAATACAGATAAACCCAAACAAAAATGACAAACCCAATACAGACACATCAGATTGCTATGAGTGCTGCGTCGCGACGAGACGCGGTTAGGACCTAAAGGTCCAAATGGGGCCCGACTCCCACTCTCCCCCAATTGGAAGAGTTGCATCCAGATATGAGAGCAAATTTAACTATTATTGTAATGGCCAGAAAGAACGCGGGTTCCCTCATAACCCGATTATGACGTCGAGGGCAGCTCGCGTGCGATGGCTAAAATGGCATCGGCACTGACGTGAATGAATGGCTCATAGAGAGGAATTACGACTGGGATATCCCACAAGTCTGCGGTGTGACGTTACAACGCAAAACTTATTTAGGAGTAGTATTTAGCGTTTGTCCTGCTATATCGCAGATTTGTGCGAATTCGCAGATTTGTGTGGAAGGCCCTTATGGCAAATACGGCACAAGGATTCGAAGCGAACAAAGAGAATATTGTTAACAAGTTGTTTCTATATTAGTTCCGTAGAACCGTGCCATTTTAGCACAAATGAAACAAAAATGGCAACTTTTAAAAAGTATTGAGTTTTACTACAAAATGCTGTTTATTATTCTAATCGCCTCTGTAGTGTAACGGTGCATGTGTCGCCTGTTACGGCCGTTAGCCGCGTGGGGTCCTGGGTTCGATCCGCAGGTGGGGTAACTGTTATTCAATGTTTCTCAGATTATCCTGAGCACGCATTGCATTATCCGGGATCGGAATGTGCCCAAAGTGGCCATAGGCTTGCCATCTATGATATCAGGGGCCTCAGTACCTTGGCAAGTCGTGGGCGTTCTATTATATACACCCACGACTATGCCTACGCGGCTAACGGTCTTAACAAGCGACACCCGCACTGAGACACCACAGAGGCGATTTTAAAATAATAGCGGTTTAGTATTCAAAATAAATTTATATTATCGCAAATAGGTAAACCATTCTAACACGGTACCCTTCAAATAAACTAAGATCAATATTAGTGATGTATGTCTATATCTTTTCATATCATACCCAGGTGGTGAATCAACATCGTTGACGTTAATTTGCCCACGGTAAATAAACCGAGTATTTAATAAAGACGCTCTTGAGAATGATTCAGTATAAACTTTAATTTTTTAGTTCTAAAAATGCATCCGTCTCATTATAGTTTTGTTTTTTCACTTTTCGTGGTTTGTTGTGTAAAATGTTCTAATGCAGGTACTTTTGTTTTCTTGTATTTTTGTGTTTGAGCGAAAAAATATTAACATTTTATTTATACTAATAATATAGAGATGAATAATTTGATTGTTTGTTTGCATTGAACAGGCTCCGAAGCTACTGGATCGAATTGAAAAACTCTTTTACAAATGGAATCCTCCATAATCAGTGATGAACTAAGGCTACATAACATTTTCTTTCCTCTTTACATAACGCTTTAATGATTATGAAAGTTTAGATAATGTAATCAAAATGTGGAGAAAATATCTGAATAAATCCTTATTTAACAATTTCTTACAACAAGCTGTCTTGGTCGAAGTTGTTCTGTCATAAATTTAATTTAACTGGTCTTAACGTTGTTTGCGAGGCCGAAATTAAAATTCTTAATTATCGTACTTTTGTAAATCAATGAATACTTGCCACTTTTCACGAAATATCCGTGCGTAGCCGGAATAAAACAATATTCTTGGAGAAGTCATTAACAGGTGTCAACCTTCAGACTTGAATAAAAAGATCACATACCAAAAGGTTGGGTTGATCTTCACGCCCCACCGTGTCTCCAGCCTTGTTGTGGTGGTGGGGCTCAGTAGCCTGGGATGAACCCATACACCTTGAGCGAAGCCAATTGAATCAAGGTTGCTTCTCTTTAGCCACCTTTTTGCTCCCCCGTCTTATAATATGTGGGGACGACGTGCTATTCCAAACGGGAGAGGCGAGTAAGGGAACCTCACCTGCACCTTCCCAAAGTTGGTGTGGTTGTCCTATAGTGCGGGACAACCCTTGTTTTACCGGGGCTGGCGTTGGTTCTTTAGGGGACTAACTAGCCGTCTAGGTGCCCAAATGATTTACAGTTCCGGAGCACCTGACGAAATACGGCACTGATATCACTTGCAGTGGTATTAGTGGGTATTTGACGTTAAGACGTGTCTCGAGCCCTACACACCGCCAGAGTCCACCTGGGCACGGTGATGGGGCGTCAATGCGTTTCACCGCATGAACAGAAAAATAGGTTGGTCTTCGCTAATAGTTATATTTCCTTGAATTTAGAACATAAAAATATTTGTATGCAATATAACTTTATGTGCAATTTAAAGGATAAAGTTTTGAATTCTGACTTTTCTTAACTTTACAGAATTATCTATTCAAAAATGTAAAATAGACGACAGCAATTGTTTGAAGAACCTCGTTCAATCTATGATCACGATCGTAGCAAAAGGGGATCCACAATATGGACTGCACCCATTGGACCCACTTGATATTCCACATATTGATTCCAGCTCGCCAAATTTGCAACTTAATTTAAACGATGTCACGGTCACAGGACTAAAAGGATGCGTTGCCAAAAAAGTTAAGTAAGTTTCTTAGCAATTCGGTGCAGCTGCCTTGGGTTTCTCTTCGCTTCCACAGCATAAGTTCAGGTCCGAGAAACCTAGTATGTTTGTCACGTTTATCACAATCTGTAGGTTTCAATTCCGTTACACTACTGAAGTTCCCTCCCTAAGAACGCAATGATTCTAGAATGCGTAACAGCGTTGGAGAGACGTAAGCGCGTTAGAGCGATATGCTGGTGCTACGCCCAACTGATTGTAGATTTATACGATTTTATTTCTTAAATATTTTTATGAGGCGTAAACTCTAATAATTTTTTGTTTTATTTTGTGTGGAATTGAATGGAAAGTTATCTCGCGTGTTACGTCGGTGGTCTCTGGTTCGAATCCCGCCTTCTTCTTTAGATGAAGTCTCCTGCCTGAGGTTGGCTGTCATTACCGCTATGCTAGTTTTGGATGCTGTGGTATACAACAAAGAGCTTTCTGCTTGGAGTTTCCTAGCAAAGTGGTAAAAACACAGAACCTTTTTCTTATCCTATTGTTCGTCTGTTACACTGTCTTAACTCAGATATTGTAGGTTGTTTATTTTAACACCTTTTATCAGTTTTAAAACTTTTATCAGAATTCTTAAATAATAAAACGTGTGTACTGACAAAATAACGTTAGAACTACCCAGCGCACAAATTGAAAAAGAAGAAAATTTGATTGTAGAATTCAATATAGAAATGAAACCAAATTTGATTTGAACAGAATCAATTTGATTGTTTATTATGGTATGTAACAAAACGGCTAAGTGCAATTTAAAAACAGTCTTAGGGTTAAATTACTTTTACAGTACAAGGAACCAACCGAGCCAAACGTCGACTACCGACGCGGGTAAAGTTTGATGATGATAATCTAAAGTAGTTTTATAAATATAGCTATAACATGCCTTTGTGTGCAATTTAAGTATATGACATTGTCTGTTATTAGGTACAACATGGAAAAATCCAGCCTGTTCATGAAGCTCATGTGCTCGGTGGATCTGAATGGTGATTATGAGATGAAGGGAAAGTTGCTGTTCCTTCCCATTGAAGGCAGCGGGAAAGTCCACGTCACTCTCAGTGAGTGTTGGTTCATTGTATGACTTTTTTATAGCAAAGTAAAAAAAATTTGAAATGCCTTAATTTGCACAAAAAAGATAGAATTGAATCTTAATACTAGAAAATAATGCACAAAAATGGCGGTCTTACTGCTAATAGCGGTCTCTTCCTGACAACCAGTTGCAAACAAGGAATAAGGCAGTTACGTTGCTAGGGTAGAAGGTGGCACAAACGTTCAACTCTACCCAGTATAGGGCAAACGGACAATCCTAACGTTTTGACCGACGCTCATAGACATCCGCATTATAATCATGCCGATGCGTAGCTCCCCGTACTATCAATATCCCAGTTAATAATTAAATAAAATGTGTAGTCAATATGTGTTAGGTATCTATATCTCCGTGTTGCGAAGCAGACGGGATCCACCTGGCTGCCGTCTATTTTTTGACTGTTTAAGTAATTACAATCCCGTACTGTCTACGCTCGATTGGGGAGGGAAACTGGAAACACTTCCTACACATTAAATTGGTTGCAAAGGCAGTTTTTAGCATTCCCTCGGACTCCATGCGGTCATATCGAAGGTTCACAAGTGGTGGCTGCTGTCGATCTCGGAGGCACAGGAGTAGCAGTGATGGGAGCGTAGTGGGCCACGCCCGATAAAAAATTGAAAATCCCCTCCAACAGCCCACCGGCTACTCATAATCCGCACGAAACACGACAGCGCAACTTTTACCATAAAATACTTTCTGGTCATACCGGCCCAATTCGGCTGTAAAGCAACATGGCACTACATCCTATTAAAACTTATCTTTGAAAAAATGGTCTTTAATGAACAATTTAAAGCGTGCAGTGAAACAATTTTGAGGAGTTAAACGTGGAACAGCCTTCGAATTGCTGGGTAATGCTTAACCGACTTAACTTACAACTCTTTATTTCTTGATCACCTTTAAAATAATCACGCAAAAACATTGTCATTTTTTTAAGTCTTAAAACTTGACCTTGTCTGCAAATTTACTCATACGTAGGTATGAGGAAAATAAATTGTGGTGAATAACAAATCAAGTTCTATTTGAGCAAATGCAAATAGCACCGCCTTAGAATAATACGAGACTAATATAAATATTGTTGTATGTATATCTGTTCGCGGAGGAGAACCCGCACAGAAAACCAACTCAATATAGGTATAACACATAGACTGCAGCCCTCCAGTTCCCTTTCTTCTTTGGCACTCCAATGCGCCAGTGGCTATTGACGAACAGCATGGAACTCGAAAGCATAGTTGCCATTTCACGGCGGTGGTACGTAAGCGAGAGGTACCACGCGCCGACCAAATTCGCTGATAACGATATATCAGGTGCCATAGTAAAATTATAAAAGAATTATCAGTATCTTAACTAATAATCATAAGTGATAGAACTATTTGACTATAGGTGGCACAGTTCATAATAACACCTGCTCTTGTTTTTATTTTATGGTTTAAACTATTTAAGTATAATTTTAAAACATATTTAATATCATACAATATGTGAACACTAATTGTATAACTAGGCTAATAACTAATTAATCCTACGTCTTAATGTTATCCAGTAAAATAATGAGGCTAGTGAACAATAAATAATATCATAATTAAATCGAGACTATTGTTAAGTGCAAATCAAACATACCAAATATAAAAACTGTAGCTTGTGATTTAAATCAGCAAATTCTTGGAAGGCAATCCACTTATTTTTTGCTTAAACTAATATTTTGGTCTACGGAAAGCTTAAATAAAACCTCATTTGCTGGAATATCTCTACGCCTATAGACTCCACTTCACTAACGGTAAACTAGTATAGTATTGCTATAAGGTAGATTTGATTTAATCAGTGGCATCTTATTATAGAATAGAATATAATCAATTTGTTTGTGATGCACATATATGATTTATAAGGAAAAAATAAAAAACAAAAGCAGACTATAAAAAGAAAAACAATTGGAAGTTATTATTACGAGGCAGTGCCATGCTGCATTGCAACCAAAAAGAACGGGCACCACCGAGGAGGAAGAGGTTACACACACCTTACATGAAACCGCGGAAAAGTACCAGCTACAAATGGTATCGAATGTGTTGTGAGTGGCTACTTAAGAGGAAGGAGGAAAGAAGGACAACGCGTCTGCTTGCGAATTATGCAGATGTCTATGTATGTCGGTTTATCAAAGGGCTTCGATTGCTCGTTAGCCCTCCTATACTATAAGAAATAGATGTCTGCACAAATAGTATAAACCAGAAGATTTTCTTTGTTCGTTTTGTTTGTTGGAACGCATTAGTCTCAGGGATTAATGGCCCGAATTGAAAAATTATCTTTGCGTTGTATAGTCCATTTACGGAGGAAGGCTGTAGGCTAAGATAGGAAGTATGACGCTACGCCTAACAGGACGTTACACGAACGAAACACGAAAATCAAGAAATGGCTGTGAATTATAAGCATATTTATTTATATGAGAACTGGTTTTCTGTATATTACATATTTAAACATGAGCATCGATTCTAATCTCGTCCAGGCATATGTGTCAACGGCTGCAATAAATTGCAGGAACACACACCCACTAGATAATTTGATGAATGTCTTAAATTCTATCTAAATTTGTTTTTGTGAATCATTAATCTAGGAAGACACCAAGATACACAGTGTGCGTTTCGAAACCGCCCATATAAAAAATGTGCAACTGTCAAATTATCCACTTAGTAAAAACAACTTAAACACTTGTGCGTCAGGTTCACATTTCAAATATGTTGACTTTTGCACATCTTTTAAATAAAATCTGCATTGTTAATTTCAAATAATTTAAAATCTTACACGTTGAGTTGACATTGCAAAAAAATATGTTTATGCATAATCACGGATGCTTTACAATTATAGTTAAGTATGAAATCATATATCTTGTATTTTTATAAAACAAAGATGATAATGCACTTATCTTATGATAAGTGCATTAACATCATTGCTATAATAGCCATACGGCCGCCTTTTGTACATTTTTATACATATAAGTAGCTATCTATACTTTATTGCATATCACAATTGCTTACACTATCTAAGCAATTGTGATATGCAATAAAGTATTATTTATTTATTTAAGAAAGGTTTACCCGTAACACATATCATCATCATTATCAGTATTATTCATTAGAAAAGCCATACACAAAGGGGTGCTTTGCTAAATTCCAAGGTTTGCAATTGTTTAAAATTTCGTTTCTAACCACACCAAAGTCTCTCTGGTCATCATCGGAATCAGTTCGTAAATGGATATAAGAATTTCTAATACGACAAGACGGCTAATGCCTTATTTTTCGTACCTATCCTTATTATAGCATAATGGGGCGAACGGGAAATCGGAGCCTTTTGATGACTAGCAACGCCCATGGAAATTCACATGATTGTTAATATATGGGTTGCCCTCCTGTCACCCTCCCAATGGGCCTCCGGTTACTCGCAAACCACTCGAAACGCGACAGCGACGCTGTCACTTTGCGTCGGTATCAAGTGATCGAGAGTTACTTCCCCGGTCCTGCCGGCCCAATTCCGGTGGATATAGTGTTATGCACGATGCATGGCACTACCTCCTCCCTTGCAGCATGGCACTACCTCTTACTAATCATGATCAACATTATCCAAACTCTCTAATCATCATCGGCCAAACTCTCTTATCATCATCGGCCGCAGGTCGTTAATGGATATAAGAATTTCTAATACGACAAGTCAGCTGATGCCTTATCACTCGTACATATCTATCCCAGGATCTACCACGAGTAACTTCAGATAACTTTAGAACTGAACGCACGCAGAACTGAAAGCTCACAGCTTGTGATGCACATGTACTGTGGTATTTCATACTTATGTAAAATAGCTATACTGCTAGATACTGCTAGAAGTAAAATTGCCACGTTGGTGTGCGGATCTTATACTATTGATGTTATTCGTTTTGGGCGCTTTTATTATATTTCGTGGCCGTATTTTTTTTAGCATATGAGATCAAACGAGCAATAGAAGTCATTTCGTGATTATTGGCACTCATTAACAACTGAATGTGCAGAAGTCTTGCTGTCCATCACGACAATCTACCAGTGGCACGAAACCTGATATATTTAGGGTCATATCACAACCGGTCGTATCACATTACAATATAACTACTTCTACGGATTTTATCGCGGTTTACTTAATTATATAACTAGCTCGACGTCTCAGAAGCTTCACAGCAACCGCGGTCACAGGTGAACTGAGATGACAGATTTCCTGGTGTCATAAGTTATTAAAAGTACCCGAAGATTTTACTTTGTTCCGATTAATGCAAACAGTGCTTATTATATGTCGCTGTTTTGAGGTGGAATGGTGAGCTTTTGATTTGATTATGTTTATCACTGGCTCCCAAGCGGAGAAAAGAACCCAGCCATCTTCTCCATAGAAGCTTGAATGTTTTTTAATTTCAATAGCTTCACGGATCATCCTTGGAAAGTAGTTTTTTTTGTAATGAGTAACATTCGCGTAAACTTAAGATATCGAAATGTGAACCACGACCGGTTCAAAACAATGCTGTATGGCACTACCTCATATTTTTAATTGTACAATAATTTCTGTACACTTGAATCTTGAAAATCTTGTTAAAGGGAAAGCCATATTTGGCGTGGACAGTGTGCTGTCACATGTGGTCGATGAGAAGGGCAGAAACCATCTGAATGTTGTAGATTGGACACACAGTTACGATCTTAAAGGTCAGGCTGACCTTCATTTCGACAATTTGTTTAATGGCAACGAAGTTCTTGGTAAGTAACTTTAAAACATCATTATCATAATAAACATCATAGCCTAATAGTATAATGATCTGTGGACATATCACACCACGTTAGCCTTACTCTGTGCTAAAAGTCTTGTGTTACAAGTACTAGGTAACAGAATATATATACTATTTATTATAAAAATAAATACAATACACTGATAAACATCCATAATCTGGGCGAGATTCGGACCCCCGTCTTCTGACGCAACATGCACGATTGTACGATATATATTGGATCAAAACTTCGATCAATATGCAACTATATTGTCAATTGCTTATCAAAATGAATTCATATAATTGAAAGAAAAAAAAATTAAAAGTCTATCTATAGTGGGAAAACATTTGGCTTGGAGTTTTTTATGTAGACAGTGTATATTATGTCTGGAACCATATATTTGCGGTCCACCATAATTTTTATTGACGGCTTAAAATAATTATTATTTCACTGTAGACGGTGAAACCAGCCCCTTGTATCGTCGAATCAATTTGTAGAAACGAGACATCATTTTAATTTGCTGTGAACGGTGAAACTGGCCCTTTGTATCTTCGATTTAATCTGTAGAAAAGAGACAATTTTAATTCACTGTAAACGGTGAAACCGGCCTCTAGTATCTTCGATGTAATCTGTACAAATGAGACATAATTTGAATTAATTGTAAACGGTGAAACCGGCCTTTAGAATTTTCGATTTAATCTGTAGAAACATACGTTTAATTCAGTGTTTCGTGTTTTCAGGAAAAGCTGCAGATGATGTTATTAAGAATAATAGTAACGATATTATTTTAGAGGTCGGCTCTCCTATTGTGAAGACTATAATATCTAAAGTGGTTGAATCAGTACAAAAATTGTATCACTCTATACCACTGGAAGATCTTATTGTAGATTAGCTTATAATCATTTTAATAGTATGAAACGTTTTGTACTTTGAAATGTAAAAATATATAAATGCTCTTATTTGTAGGCTGTCGTTTTAAGTCTCCCTCAAATTGAATAACATGTTTTTAAAAATGGAATACATACCTCAAGGTATGAACGATGAAAGTCGAACGCTATGCCGTCGTGTTGCGTACGCCTTGTGAGTTATAGGTGTACATAGTCGCCAAACGGCTTCCGCAGATAGTTAATCTTTTTTTTTGTATAGGGGGTTAACGATCGACCGGAGCATTCTTACAACCTCGGATGCTCATGAACATCAGGATAGTCACTATGTCGATGCGTTGCCATCTATTTCCCCCTCACCTCGAATCCGCCTGCTACTCACAAATCGCACGAAATTCAACACTGAAGATGTCCCTTTACGCTGTCGTGAAGGAGCTCCCGAGGTGGGGATATGAAAACACCCAGAAACAAGAGTATGATATTAACCAATCCTGAAATACAAGAATGTACTGAAGATATTTTTTCCGGAATGCTTTTTCCCCAGCCTGCTTATTTAAATTTTGACTCTGCTGATAATTTGCTGATAATTTTAATTATTTGCGTCAATATGTTGGTCATTATTTAATTGACACCATCGTTGTTAAATCAAATCAAACATAATATATTACCACTAATAAATTCAGAGTTTTATGTATATTTAGATATCATAATGGTAATGGCAAGTATACATTATCATAAAATAAGGATGTGCTGTGAATCAAAATATAGATACCAATAATCTCAGATAATATGCCCAGAAACAGATTCTTGCAGGTCAAAAAGAATTTTTTTTATGATGAAGATGTTACTCAAACTGTCCATACTAAAGACAGGTTATGAAAAGTAAGGCCTTTGCTTGAAAATATTGTGAATGGATGCTGCTAGATGCAAAACACATACATGTATCGATTGATAAAATAACTGTGCCGGTTACAGGACATTGTCCCATCAAGCAGTACGTACCGGGAAATCCCCGTTCAACAGGCTTGAAAGCATTCACCCTCGCAAATTCAAACGGAGCTTTTTGCGACTTTTAAATTTTACAGGGTCAAACAACATTTCCAAAATATAACAATACTGATTTTGGGCCTGGAACGAAAGCAGTACTTGGTTTAACCGAAAACCTAGTACCCGGTCATATCCTTTATTTCGATAGGTACTTTACTAGCGTGCAGCTTACGGAAGTTTTATGGCAAAATCTAAGGTACAATAACGAAAAATAGATGTCCATCATATGCAAGAAGTATTTTAAAAGAAGATAGGCAAATGAACACTGAAAGCAGAGGAACAACACGAGTATTACTTAATAGAAAGGGAAATTTAGCTTCGACCGTTACAGATATCACAACAGATGGAGACACGGAAGAAGACGAAAGTCAAGAACAAACAATAGGTTCGGTACGTTCCTGATTAGTTAAAGTTCCAACCCAAAGATTGTGACGGATAGAGGCTAGGCATTTACCGGAAATAGCAAAGGCCCAAAAAAGGTGTGGAAAATGCCATAAGATGAAGACGAATGTGCAATGCACTAATTGCTGAACATATCTTTGTTTTACTAGGAATAGAAATTGTTTCAAATATTTCCACCCCTAAACAATCATCAACAAGTAAAACATGATTATTAAGAAATTTTGGGCCTACCATTTTTGTAATTGTATTCCGTTTTCTACTATTAAATAATTATTCTATTTTTGTTTTTTCGAAGATATCACCTGAGTTTGATTTATATTACAAAGACAGATTATGAAATATTAAAGTTAAGAGAACGAAAGATTTTGTTGTAATATAAATTAAGACAAAGAAATGGTTTGTGATAATGGAAATTTGATTTTACATTAAGTTATGGGCAAACACTATTTTAATGAGTACTGATTTAATAAAACGTATAAGAAAAAAACTGAATCAAACAACTTTATCATACTTTGTATTATTTTACATCACTTCATTAGCCTAGTAACTGTGAATCAGTGGACCTTGTAAAGAACAAAATCAACGTGTTAAAATATTTAAAACGTATGCTACTACAATCATTATAGTACCCTGTAAGTTTCACTTCGAGTCGATAACTCTAAAGCATTCAATTTTGAACTCAAAATCTTGGGCGCTTAGGGCTATAACTAATATGTCCTATGGGAAGGATAGTCGGGCCATAATCAAGGATGAGACAAAGATGCTCTGGGCGTCCCGAGGATATGGCCGTTACATCCGCAGCCAATAGTGTGTGTGCTATGCGTGTGGTATAGTCATCTCATTAATCCGTTTGATTGCGTATATATATTACTAAACATTTCTAATTTTAACACCACATCAATAATGGCCATTTGTTGAAAACATCAGGGTCCTGTTGACACAATTACTGCCTAAATGTTCGCATTTGGTTGTTTCGTGTTGGGGGAGGGGGGGATACCAATGTGGTGTTTTACAACGACGACAGTTTCATGATCAAATCACTTGATTTATTAACATCTTTGTCTGTTTATAAAAATATAGATAGTGCTATTTGGTTAAACGCGCTCAATCTTGTTAAAATCAAAAGAATTTTCAAGTAAATGCTTATTTAACGCTTATTATAAGTGATTTATTTTTAAAATCATAACGATGCGTTGTTGTTGTTGCAGTTATTAGCGATTTATACTCGGGATATTAAATATATTCAATGAATATGGTAAACTTTCTTATATTTGCCTCCCGCAAACGTGGACTCGGAGCCTTTTTGCGACTGATTGCTGATTGCCCTCCTTTCCTCCTCCCCTCCACGGGCCACCAGCTACCGGTGTTGTTTACGTAATAAATGATTTAGATAATGTTTTTCTATTGAATATAATTATTTACCATCAACCATTTCCTTATAGTTGTAATAAAGTTATGACAGCTAATGAAATTACCTTTTGTATTCTGATCCCTGGTTTATAAATTAACCTCACATGCAAGTGTAGATAATTGTAGGTACTAGTAATGTAAGGAAAAAATGAAAATCTCATCATCAAAAGACCAATATATCGGACTGGTCATAATCACCGAGCAGATGATAGATAAAGATGTTTATTTCTATTTTTTTTACAGTATAAAGGGGCCTTCAAAAGTCAAAACCAAAGCCTTTGTGTAACTAACGATGCCCAAAGAGATTCGCAAAATGTTATGCAGACGTGCCACCTTTTATTACTCCGCCCCTTCAATTGGCCACCGGAAATTCACAGAACTTACGAAATGCCCCATCAAGGCACCTTGAAGCGACATCACGTGAAGAGCTTCCCACAAACCGCACGATACACGACAACACAGCTGTCAATTTACGACGGTATCATCGTGCGGTATATTTCCTAAACGTACCGGCCCACTTCGGCTGCCATGCAGCATGTTACTCTGATTTTTTATTATAACAGATAAAGGATAATTTGATTACCAAGGAGACTATTGAGATTGCGGTATAACAAGATAATTATTTAATAATAATGAAGGATCATTACGGAAGCCTTTGTAACAATTGCTCCAACAAAGACTTCTAGACAAACTAGTCTAATCGATAAGCCGTGGCATTGTAAACACAATAGAAGTGCTGCTAATTAAATACTTATTAGGCACAATTCCTCTATATTGTGCAATCGTCTTTATAAAAAAGGCAGTGTCACGCCGCATTGCAGCACGTCCGGGGAGGTCGCCTTTTGTGCAATTTGTGAGTAGCCGGTGGCCCATTGAGGGGGAGAAATAATGGAGGACAACGCCTCGGAATAATGATGCGGATGTTCATGGGTGTCGGTAGTCGTAGAAATACTCCGATTGCTCGTTTGCACTCCTATAATATATAAAAAAGTCATTAGTTATTTCCACATGTTATGATGAAGAAAGATTATCTATGACAGAGCAAACATTTTTCTTACACATGGAGTAACAGATTTCAACGAATATGATCATATCATAAACTTTGCAGGCTAATTAATATATATAATTATAGTTAGAGACATATATATGTATAGATTGAAAAGCCTATTTCCTGATGAAGAGAGAACCGAGCCGATCCTTCGAGATGTGTTTTCATTCCAGCCTCCATGACAATGCAAGGCCAACTTTAGATACCGCGCGTGAGCTACTTCCCTCGTTACATAGAGGAGAGAGATCCGCTCTCCACAGCCAAGATAGTAATAGTGACTTTAGCTAGTCTTAAGTAACTCTGTCTAGCACTAAACTTAAATAGGGTCTGTCCCCCTATCGACCACAATCTCAACTAGACCGTCGCCCGACGTGTCTTATAGTATATACCTACGCAGGTGTACTGGACACTTCCGTAAGCATATAGCAGTCGAAAAAAAAAGTGTTTTGCTTCCCCCACACTTGTTAATCTCTTTATATATACACGTTTGTTGCGAATGCTCTCGACATCATCTGCGGACGGCATGGCAGGATAGTATGGCGCTGACCTATTGGTCAGTGTACTACGGTAGATGTATAAAATATGGTATCAGAGAGGTGAGGGCGGGACGCGACGTTGTCCTCGTATCGGGCAGGAGATGAACTTGGTTCACCAGCCGTACATAACTACCCTCCAGGAACTATAGTGATCGTATTGTAAAGTAATCAGGTGAACTTAATGAAAGTAAGTTTTGAATAAATGAGTTGCAGATCCCGCATTATTTACAAGTTGAAACATGAATTTACGCAACGATGACTCGCGTCATCCAGGTGTATGTAGCGCAATCGGGGAGAATATTTTAACTGGTATGTATAATAATTAAACGACGTCAACAAATACACATATAGTATAAATTAATTATACTTATTCTACGTATATTTATTTCTCACATATTTTTCTATGGTACATTTAATTACGCAATTCAAGCAATATACCGTACTAACGTACGTAAAACTATTAAATTCGGTGATAAAATAATAAAATATGATTTATTATGTGTTCCGTCCGAAGTCCCTTATGAGAGAGTACATCGTTATCTTCCTGTGTACAGCCACCAGATGTCAAAATTTAACAACAGTAATAGTGGTACTGCATCAAATGAAGAAGAGTCCTCGGATACTTCAGAGGAGGGACCCGCTCCGAGAAAACGAGGCCGGTACGTTTCTGAAACTAATGTTCAAGAACTGGATCAGATATTTAATATTTTGTCACAGCATTTGGTGAGTTATGTTAATGACATTCTATGAACTAGTAATAGTGCAGTAGAACAATCGGATATACCAGTTTCTAGTGTAACGAATCCTAATTTGTCAAAATTCAATACATGCACTGTTAAAGACAGAGAACTTAACGATACCAATTCGCTCGAAACATATTTACGCCTACCCCCTTCTGCCTCGATATGTCAAAAAATTAACAATGCTGATTTAAATGTTACAATTAAAAAGCCCGTTATACCTAAGGCTTTAACTGAATGGTATCTAATGGAGAGTAGTTTTTACTGTCTTGTCGAATGCCTTTCTCGCACGAAATGAGTCTATTAATTTAGCATTACATAATTTAGTAGATTGGTCTTCCCAGTCGGATGTACAAGTTTCGCCTACATCCATTTATAATAAGCCGATTGAGTTGAGGCGAAATAAAGATAAACTACGTAATGTCAGAAATTTTAAAATAAATACAAAGAATATACTCTGCTTATCGATATGATTTAAATATTCACTCGAATTTGATGTAAATCATATATAAAACAATAAAAAATACTGCTTCCTCTGATTCAGTAAGAATTTATAATATCACAGATAAATCGGTACAAAAAGAATCGTATTTTTGGATAGAAGATATTTAAAAACTACTTTACGGCGGTATCATGCGAGCGGGTGGTAGGTATCTCCTTTTAGGTGCCGGCACAATTGGGTGAAATGTAACATGGCACTGCGTGTTGCTAAATTTGATCGCTTACTCTCTAAGTGTTCTATAAATGTTTTGGGTACGAGTTACCCTTATAAGTATTGCTTGCGCAATAAACGATCAAAATTGTTGAAAGCATACATATACAGTACGCTTTCAGCAATGTATAAATAAGAAATACAATAGCATATCCATGAATGTGATGGGTTCCAGTGGTGTGTGGGGCTCGCGGCACATTGTAGTACCGGATAATTTTGTGAGGTGCTACGGAAGTTCAACTCATCAGGGCACCTCGAATCCACCAACTTTGGGATTAGTGCAATAGGGTGAGATTCCCATCTTCTTCTATTGCCCTGTG
Source organism: Eumaeus atala (assembly GCA_017140195.1). Taxonomy (NCBI): domain Eukaryota; kingdom Metazoa; phylum Arthropoda; class Insecta; order Lepidoptera; family Lycaenidae; genus Eumaeus; species Eumaeus atala. The sequence goes on from JAFELO010002396.1 coordinate 39,658, forward strand.
TGCAAAAGCGCTTCTTCCTGATGCTATGTAGTACCCTCTTCATATAAGAGGGGTACAAAGAGCAGCCCACTCGGTTCAATTAGCTTCGCTCAAGGTTTGTGTACACCCCAGGCAGCTGGGCCCCGCCGCCACGGCAATACTTGATCCATGCTGGGGGAGCTTACAACAGATGTCTATTCGTGAGGCCTAGACTATGAAAAAATCGTGTGTTTAGTAAAATCGTATGAAACAGTAACACAGACAGTAACTTTTTACCTCGCAACGTCACTTCTGCATTTTTCACTTCAGAATCATGTTCTACGTTGAGAACTGAACCCCAATACCATGTAGGAGCTGACACAAAATTAAATATATATATATTATTTACGAAATATTACGTTATCACGAAATATTTTCAAAAACACAAACTAATCATGGAACAAAACAGTCCCTGCCGTGCTGCATGCAATCATTATGTACGTAAGTGATTGCCGTAAACTTACAAACTACATGCATTTTTCACATGACGTGTCTCGGAACCCGCCATCATTTATTAGTTTTCAATTTTACCGGGCGAATGAACTAAAAACGTCTTTGGCAAAACACTACCTCATTGTGCTTTAATATTTTTGTAGGATTCAACGTTTAAAATATTCTTATTTACAGTATTTACGTTTCTTTTTCGTTAGTATATTTAGTCCAACTGTCTACATTACGATTTAAATAAAATACTACAATATATTTCACAGGTAGCTATCCGGTTCGGCTTCGCCCTTGAATGACAATCGGAATCGCTTTCTTCCTTGTATCCTTTGGTCAAAACCGCCTAAAAATCCGTTTATCATATTTTAAGGGTCACAGGCATACAGTTTAAGGGTACAGATCAACTTTTTTTTTGTTAACAACACACTTATGCGCCGTCACCAACCCTGGATTGGATCAGATGGTGAGTGGGGCCAATGAAATTACTGCGATTTCCGGTGCATAAGTGCTGCCATTTTTGAGGCACATCGGAACTACACATCATCATGGTACATTGGCGTGTGACGGCTAGTCAGTCCCCTAAGGATCATATCACAGGACAAACTAACCAACTTTGTAACATTGCATTGGGGAGCGGTGCCCATCCTAGCCCCTTGTCCCGAGTTAAAAGTACCTTCTACTCTTGCTTTTTGTTATCTTTCATGTTGTGTGGTTTTAGTGGTTATGCGGCAATATAATGTGTCTCGAGCCCCACACACCACTGGACCCTACCCAGTACCGGTATTGATATGTAATTGCGTTTTCCTCCACGATCAAAAAGTAAAAGTGTCGGGGCTCACTTCAAGCTACTGAGCCCCACCGTCACGACAGTGCTCGAACCTAGATGGCAACTCCAGTCTCTTCTAGAATAATCTGTGGAAATATTTATTTGATATTTTAGAAGATAATCAATCAAACATGTATAATGAAGGGCTCTGTGGGCAAGAGCTGTGGCTTTTCATAAGTTCGTGGTTTCTTCGAGCGGGACGCGTGCAGGAGGATTGCTCGGGGCTTATGGGCAAGGAGCGCAAGAAAAAGAAAAGCGCTATCGCGGACGATGTCATCTTCACTTGGCATTCACGCTGGGTTACGTGTGCCGATGGGAGGGAGCTGTACTGCTTCTTTCCAGAAGTTATACCATTGGGTGGAACCTGAGTACGTTATTTCACTAATACTAACAGGGCACGGGTGCTTTAGAGGTCGCCTGCGCATGATGGCGTTATGTGACCTCCATCATGTCCTTGCGGTCACGAAGCTGAAACCAGAGATCATGTATTGTGGGACTTGTACAAATACGAGCGAAATGTCATGTTGGACGGCATCCAACGGACGACAGTGGGCCCATTCTATCACCAGGATTTGGTCGCAACGGAATAGAGTTTTAGGCAATTGAGGACGTTTGCGCATACATGGTACACGAAGAGGAAGGATAGGTAATGACGTAGCTGTATCGAGATAATCAGAACCGACGAGGCCGATGAAAGGGGAGAGTGAAATAACGAGAGAGCTTACACTTAAATAATGTGTTGGGAGTCAAGTATTGCACGTTGGAGAACAGAGCCGGTGAGAAAACCCCCGTGCATCTCCCATAATTCGCTCCGTCTACCGAGAGGTGGGTAGGAGCATGGGTGGAGGTGGGTAAGGTCCTGCTTTCAATTCCACTACATTACAGCATGGACCTACCTCCTACCTTTCTCTACCGCTGGCTAAGATATATATTATGCAATATAGTACATGGTTAAAATATTTGAATATTTTTACAAGCAATAGTAATTTAATCTAGACATAATTTACTACAAAGACTACATGTTTTATAAATACGTACTTCTTGCACGGAGTACTAAAAATATTTTTATCGTGTAAGTAGATAAAAGAAGCAATTTTTTTTCGCAGGGACCTATTACAGGGTTGGCGGCGCTATTGCTCCCGTCTCTACGGCTCATCGGATAAGCGACGAATTTTGTATCTTCTGGTTTGGAAAACGAGCAGAGAACTTTTTATGACTACCGATGCACATACACAAGCGTATAATTACCATGTCACCCCCCTTTCTTCCTTCTTTCGATGGGCCATCGGTAAATACAAACCACACGAAAGTAATATTTTTTTAATATACCTACTTGCCGCACTGGATTGCACAAAAGTAATTAGGATTTTTAATCATATGTCCATATCAAGTGTCTTCTTATAATTTTTAACACTAGTCACGTAAAAGCGCGATTAAATATGCAATACTTGTAACTTGATTAAAGCAGAGTATGATATTACTCTAAATTAGTAGTACGCATTATCCTCAACATTTACCTTATCAGTCTCAATTTATGCTGCTAGTGTTCACATCTTCACGCCAGCTTCATTAAGAGGAAGGCAAAGCTAACATAGAGCCACTTATTACAATGTTTACGTCCGCTGCTGGTATTAAGCTGGAGACTACTTCGAAACACTGTGTTATGGTAGAAGATGAAGTAGCAATGGACGTATCTCCGTAGGCCAGAGGATTGAAGGATATGATCAAATGAAATGAGCTGAAATTATCCTCTGCCCAAAGGTGAGAGCAGAATGCTGCTCCCACCTGTGGGCAGAGCCTTACAATACGCATGCGTATTGTAAAACTGTAGCCTATTGGCTGAGGTACAGCTTCGTCCCATTAAGTACTAAAGCTTCATTGAGGCTAATTACGTCGTTTCCAAATGAATGTTGAACTGAAGGTTACTCGTTATAAGTCGATATCAAGTGTTCCGATACTAGTTGAGGCCTACGATGTGGCGTTGAGAACGAGGAGGTACGAAGGTTGACTTTGTTCATGTTTCAATAGGCATAAACAAATTATTTATTAACTTGTATATAAATTAACAAAATTTTATATAGTTAAAATATGTGTAATGTACCAGACATTTACAATATCAATAGTTGACAAAATGGATCGATATGCATTTGCCCCCATTTTTCTATAAAAGATGTTATCTGTGGAAGCCAAATTTAGGAAGACGAAGTGTTAGTCGACCGTTCACCAGGTGGGAAGACGATCTGCGTGCAGTAGCTGGTCCGGTATGGATAAGGTTAGCAGGAGATCGGCCGTCTTGGCGTTCATAGAAAGAGGCCTATGTCCAGCAAGGACCCAATAAGTGCTGATAATGATATGATTATGAAAACATGAAAATATTTTGTATACTTTAATAACGCATGGAAAAACGTCTGATGTAAATGAAATAACATTATTTTAAGATTCCATTTATAATCTCAAGTAAATCAGGTGTAACAATTTCATACTTAAACGCATATTAAACACGCAAATCCTCTAACGCGAGTGCTCCAAATAAGCTGTTGAAGTTTGTGAATATGTTCGCAACCACGGCGTCTATTACCTTAGTACCAACTTCCAATATTATTTCGTTTCCACTTTGTGATATTACTTCTCTAGCTGCACTGGCTGTAAATAATAAAAAAGTTGGTAATTATTTACATTTATTGGAGGTCACATGATGCCTACCTTAAAAAGTATGACTACATTATTGTCTGAGGTCTATATCTGAGGTGTAACGGTGCGGGTGTTGCATGTTAAGACCGTTAGCCGTGTGGAGTTCTG
>JAFELO010002396.1:43877-116272 GCA_017140195.1 Eumaeus atala
TTGTACAACAACCCTTATTAATAAATCATATTATAGGTTATCCTTAATCCAAGCCCAGGGTAACGTAAGAGCCGTCAAAGGGCAATAGCTTCTTACCAGCAGACGTGCTTCAGCGAGCTGGTCGTTTGGTGTCCCCTCTGTTTCATAGTGACAGTGAAATAGACGTAGGCGTGCCAACGCCTACGTCTATTCTATTTCACTATGAAGATTGTAGCTCAACGGGCTATTGAACGTACTGTATTGGGTGTTTCTCTGTCCGACAGAATTCGTAACGAAGTCATAATGGAGAAAACTAAAGTATCCCATATGACGCGACGAATAGGCTCAGTGAAGTGGCAATGGGCTGGTCACACACTCAGAAGAACAGATGGCAGATGGGCCAGTAAGGTTCTGGTGGAGGCCGCGTTTAGGAAAACGAAGTGTTGGCCTACCGTTCACCAAGTGGGGAGACGACCTCCTTGCAGTAGCTGGTCCGGGATGGATGCGAGTAGCAGGAAATCGGTCGTTTTGGCGTTCATTGAGAGAGGCCTGCGTCCAGCAGTGGACAGATAAGGGCTGATGATGATGATGATGGTTATTATTATAAATAGATAGTAGCCGGTTCTCTGACCTACTGAATATGCATATAAAATTTATGCATACTCAGATCGGGAGACTCTTGACAGCAGCAGCTTTGGGTATGAGCGGGGTACCTCCCCGCTCGTAAGAGCGTTATGTCCGCCTTCAAATGACACCGCCGTAAAGAGATAGCTATCCTGTCACGTTTTGTGTAGTTTGCGACCAGGCGGTGAGCCTTTGCAAGGGAGAAGGCTATAAACTACTCATTTAGACAATTATGAAGATGTCTATGGGCGTTGGTAATCCTCAAAGGCTCCGATTATTTATTTAACCCCCGATGTAATAAAAAAGTTCTATGTTATCTCTGTAGTAAAAACAAATTTGATTTTAACTCACCAAGAACATCATTGCCACTGAAGAGATTTTCAAACACGACGTCTGATTTGTCCTTAAGTGTATATGTATGATCTTTATGTTCATAATACCAATGAGTTTTGCCATCTTTACCAGTTTGTTCTTTAACGTCCATATGAACTGTCATCTCCATTTTGCCTACAGCAATTATTTAACATCAATAATATACTTAGTCTGGCCATAAATACTGTTAGAATTAATTTGAAAAATCAAAAGATTTTGTCTCGGGAAACTCATTTCCGCGACGAACGCGACATGGTTATAGGGGCTATCCTCAGATAGCCCCTATAGCCATGTCGCGTATTTTAAGAGATGACTTAGGACCTGTAGCGTATAAGAGACGCACTGGTCGCTTCCTAAGTCGTAAGTTAAAGATGAACAGGGTGATAAATTCGACATAAGTACTGAAGCGGTATGCTAGCTAGGTATTCTAGGCGATGGTTTTGTTGAATACTTTATGCTGACGGAAGTGTCCAGTGTAGCTTCACCGACTACTATAAGACACGTTGGGTGATGGTCTAGGTCACGAGATTATGGTCGATAGGGGGACATACCTCCCTTCTTTCCCGCAGATGGGAAGTATGGATCCCGATAGTTATTTAATATTAGCTAAAGCAACTGTAACTATCTTGGCCAAGGAGATCGGGTAACCTCACCTTACCTCTCTAACGAGGGGGGAAGCTCACGCACGGTAGTAAAACTTGTCCTTGCATTATCGTGTGGACTTGAGATTGGGAGGGGCATTTTGTCACTGTACAAGAAAATATTTTGCGAAGCTTCGGCACAATCAAGAATTATACTACTTAACACCATTTACAGAGACATATTTGATGACTGGTGTCATTGGGCAGGTCTTTTTAAATGACATTAAGCAATGCTTCCTCGAAAAAAAAATTCATCCACCATTTAAATGTATGTAGTGCTAGATTCGAAATTTCAAACATGTAGAACCCATAATCTCCAAGCAAAACTTCCGTGTGTTCATCCGCGGATCTCCGTGATATCGGACGGACGAGAAACGACGGTCATGACGAAACTATGAGGGTTCCGTTTTTTGCCATTTGCTTAACAACCTAAAAACCAAAAAAAAAAAAATGTAATGTAATAAACCCCTAATGAAACCATGACTTACGTAGTTTAACATGTAGCGGTCCCTTTCCTTTGAGCGAGAGGAACAAAAGATTTCCGGACATCTCGTAGTTACCTTCTAGTTGCACTGAGCACAAAATTGTTAGTGTCATAGATGTTCTTGATTTATTAAACCTGAAATAGAATCATTAATTGAAAGGAAGACGGAAAGTAATTGTTATATTTTTCAAGTTTAAGAACAGTCGCGAGGTGGGTTCGGGTACCGGGTCGAACTAAAGTGTTAACGGGAATTTTCCATTTCCAATAACAGCCTGGAGTCGGAAAGGTGGCGGTGTTACACCCCCGTGCCTCGTAGACCACGTTAGTCCGTCATTCCTGCGCCTAAACTCTCACTGGCTATGTCGGACTGTCCCATCCAAACTGGAGAATAGGAGAATGAGGGAACAGGAAGTGCATTTGTGCCTGCGCACACACTTGTACTCTTATAATATGTCCTGCGCAAGTGGCTAGTCTCTATAGAGACGGCCGCGAAGGCGAGAAGTCTACAGATATTATTCTCATTATTATTACTATTATTATATCTGTGTATAATAATAGTATCATTTGTGAGCATTAGAAGCATCAGTTGCAGCTGCATACCAGGTATAAAATGAAGAAGTTGAGGAATAAAAATTATTTTAAAACCTTTTTAATGAATTGTCTTACTTTATCCTTTTTACTTGTGTGTCTTTTAACCCAGTCATTGTAACGTCTGTTAAAATTAGCTTCAATATGTTTGAACTAGCATCAACATATTTAAAAAACATGGGATCGCTTTTTTCAAGACCAATTTCTGGTATACCAGCGGTGAATGTCTGAACATAGGCCTGGGCAGATTTCGTCACACAATCTGAATCGCTGATGTCACATTTTGTCGGCAACGACACTGAAATATCAAATAAACTTTTAAATAAGAATCTCCATAATCTCATCGTTGTGCATTACTTGAGTTTCGTGATAGAAAAAAAAGTGACCGTGATAAACTATTTAAAAATATATGAAACAAAACAATTGATTCGAATACGTTGGTTAAAAAACACCCAGGTACCTAGTCAACCTCTCGAAACCATCCGTGCGTGAGTTCGACTTTGCAAAAAAGTATGTTTATGTGCAGTCATCAATGATTTAGAATAACAGTTCAATGTGAAACGTGTGCTATGTATTTTTTTAAGCCAACGATTCAATCCTTCTAATGTTATATAGAAGCGAAATCTTATATAAGTACTTTTTCCATAATTCATTTACAGCCCTTATCGGTTCACTGCTAGATATAGGCCTCTCTCAATGAACGCCAACATGATCGGTTTTCTGCTACTCACATCCATCTCGGACCGGCTACTGTACTGAGATCGTCTTGCCACCTGGTGAACGGTCAACCCCCACTACGCTTTCCTAAACGCGGCCTCCACTCCAGAATCTTACTGGGCCATCGAGCTGTACGTCGCTTTAACGGCGCCAATAACTCAACTTGGTACGACTTCCGATAGTATTAGATGGTTCTACTACATCCTAGTAGAAAAGTTCTAATTGGAAAAGTAATCTCGGTAGTAGATCCTGCTCAGTGGCCTCAGTTATAATGTAAAAAGATGTGGCAATTAATCTTGGAGGTTGATACATCTGCAAATAGTATGTTAATAAGCATGCAATACTTATTAAAATGCACATTTTTATTCATTGTTATTATTGCAGTGAATACGATTAAGATAATTGTATATTAGCTTATTGTTATACTAGCAAACAGCACCAGAAACACTCGAGTGGAATGCTATTTAATTAATATAGCATCGTGCTCTTGGGGTCAATGGTGCGTTTCAGTTAGTAAGTTTACTATGCACTTACTATGCACCCAAATTGAACATAACCAAACAGCAGTAGTCAAGTCAGAACAGGGAGTAACCAAACAGCAGTAGTCAAGTCAGAACAGGGAGTAACCAAACAGCAGTAGTGAAGTCAGAACAGGGAGTACACTAGTACTACTGTGCAGTACACATCACAGTGCACGCACAACGGTTGGCAGTCTGTAGTCTGTATTGTGGCCGCCGTGACAAAAACTCGGCTAGGATGACATTATTATTATTATCACTTATTAATTTTACTGCGACGAATATAGTATATAATACATTCTGTATTTAAATACTGTATTCAATTTTCCCATGATTAAGAATGGCAAAAGTGGCGAAACATTGTCAAATAATCGTCGAAGATATTCCGAAATTTGCTTCTGTTTTTCCAGAGGGAGTGAGAGAGAGATTTGCACCAGAGGAGCAATCACTTATGGAGAATTTCGACCACAGGGAGAATTCGATGATACATTAGATGGTCCAAGCAGCGAACTTCTGGCAAATATATTTATCGTTGTTTTTCAAAAGTGAAAGCAATTTAATTTTTCTATTATATTGAATTATTTCTCCGTCCGACTCTTTCACAAAATTGAGAGCTCACCAATCCATAATGAAATGTTTTCTAGGATAACGTCGAATTACCGATCGCTGTATTATTGACGGCATTACTAAAGAGCAGAGCGAAATGGTAAGTATCCCGGCAAAAAATGTATCGTATTCTTATTTAGTGCGTGTAACCTTAATTGTGGACGATTTGCGTAATTTGCAATTAATTATAATTCTGGCGCTACTAGTGTCGTAAAACGTACAAATTTCACATTTTTGTGATTGATCACAAAAATTACATAGTTAATATATTAAAAAAGATAAAATACACTATGTGTCAATTATACTTATATCATTACACTGAAAACTCAAAATAAGATGTTGTAAATCGTTTGCATTTTATACAGTCCAAAAGAAAAATTGTATGTATTTTTACTTTTTCAATAATTTAAACTTTAACTGTTAATACAGTTACCTGCTTCGATGTTGGCGAAGAGCAGATAATTCACAATTAATATTAACGCTGGATTCAGCATGTTTATTGTGCTTCACGCTTGCACTGAGGAACCGTAGAATCAAGATGTGTATATATATAGTCAGTATAGACTATAAAAAACGCGTTTTATCGAGACGTCGGACATCTGTACTAATAAAATAAATATGGTAAGAGGTTTGTTTTAGATCATTTTTTTATGTTCAAGGAGTAGTAAGATATTTACACACTTTGCTTTCTAGTTTTGACCGTTCTAATCTGTCAACAACCGTGGACCTTTTTTTCGCAGGGATGATGAATTTTTGCACCATCCTGCTGGCAAATGGAAATGGAATCAAGAACCAATGAATCCTCCGCTGCAAAATTGTTTCATGGTAGCAGGCGCTGTATGTAGCGTCTTCTGCGAATTCCCATCGGATTCCGGCATGATTGGTCAACGAACACCGCTCCCTCTCGGAACTACTCCATAACCTCCTTAGGGGACATTACATTTTCGCAAAAGGCAACTACAACAACCGTGACTGCTCAATTAGAGTAGAATCGTGGCCCGAGTCGGCCAGGAGTTGAATTTAACATTTGTACCTTATGAATAAAATTGTTAGAGGATGAAACTAGTCAAGTCTTAATTTATAATTTAAGCAGCCCAGATCGTCATAGAGGATCGACATACGACGGACATAGAAGTTTTTTATAATGAAAATAAGACTATATACATACTTTGAACAACAAAATTTCAACTACAAATGCATAGGTACTTATTTACTTGCCAAGTTATGCAAAATCAAAGTTGTGTAAATATGACACACACTGATCATCAGAATGGAACCAATATTTCCCATAAACCTAGAGAACTGAAGTTAAGCGCTAAGTTAGGATTTAATGCCCTTCCCTTATAAAGGATTTTGGTGAATCCGAGGAGAAACAGTAGCAAGCCAGTGTAGCTATTAAAGCTATCAACATGCTGTTTGTTCACAAAATATAATGAGGAAACAAAAATTGAGGCCTGGAATATGTGATAAAGAACCCTACGGTGCCAGCTGAATTCTGGGAAATATATCCCGACAAATGTTATTTAATGTAATGAGCCCCTTTTATTGATGCACATAAGTAAAACTGGAGTCCGTAACATTTAAAGATTTATAAAGATGTGCTAAAATCACATAGAGCACTTTAAATTTCTTGATTAGAATAATAAAAAACTATGACTCATAAGAGTATAACAATGAAAGGTGTGGAGTGTTTTTTACGGGCATGGCCCACCATACTTTCCCACCGCTGCTACTCCTACAGGATCACTGGCTACCACTTGCGACCCTTGGATATCAACGCAGGGAGTCCGAGGGAACGCTAACAAATGTATGTATAATTGGTATTCTAAATTAAACGTATAGAACCGCTAATCTCTCTTTAAAATATAAAAGTTAATGAAATCTGAAAACAAAGCCACGTCTAGTCTAAGGTTTTCTACTGCGATTTCTTTATGAACATAGTTAGATTTTATGTAAATCTTTTTTCCATAAACTTGGACGTGTCAACAATTAAATGTGCACACATTCTGTCCAACGGCTAAGTCACATAAAATTTTATTACATTAATAAAGAAATCGTTGTATAAAACCCCAGACTTCGCTAGGCTTCCTTTTTCTTTCTTTGCCCTTAAAAAAAGATCTATTATTTCATAAGGAGTAACAATAGGTAAAAAATAATTCGGGGGTGATGTAAATTTTGTATTTCATTCTTACATTTTTTGTTTCCATTATATCATGCTAGTTTTTAGCCAATTTTGCTTACGTGCTCTGAATTTGATTTGACAAATTTTTTTAAGGACCAAGAGGCCGAATTATACACCTTTAGTATGCCTTATTTGTCTTGTGTACTCGCCACTTTTGCATACGCTTCGTAATAGCCTACTTTATGACGAAGTGCCAACCGATAGGAGCGTTCAAACCAAGGCTGCGACTTGCCGCCAATCGGTACCGCCGAGAACGCAATGAAAACTAATCTGCTTTGGGAGTCGATAGTACGTGATTTCGGTAGTGCGTAAATAAAACTAATTGGAGTGATGGGCGTTAAAATCACCAGTATCATCTGGAATCTGTTTCTGCACAGAATCTGTAGCCATTTCTATATGCTTAAGGAGTCGGTCTATTTCGTTATTTCCGTTATGGGATCTGTATAGGCACGTATAGATGCGGGGGTGGTCATCGCTATCGACACGCAGCCAAAGGATGGATAGATTCTTGTCTTCAAGGTTGAAGTGGCGACGATAGCAGAAATCTCCTCCAACAGAAACACACACTCCGGCCCGTGGTATAAATAATTGTTCTAGTTCATTTATCACCTTTGGTAGGTAAGGTAAGATGAATCAACCGTAGAAGATATCTGCGTTTCGTTCAAAAAGAATAAAGCTGGCTCTACTGTCCCATGATGGTGGTCGACAGCGTCGATATTGGAGTGCAACCCCCTGATGTTGTAAAAATCAAGTCGTCGTCCCCCAAGAGTACGTGGGGCAGTCCAGGCATTCAGGCTCAGGTTCAGAACCCGAGCGTGGAGGCCCAAGGAGGGATTCTCGAGCTTCTATATTGCTAGACCCTCCTGGGGGACTTGATTTTAAACCGTGCTGTCATGAGATTGGTTGGGCCTACCGGCCTTCCTATCTATTTATTACTAAATGTTATTGTTACTCAACCGCCACTTCGTTGTCTTGCCTTAGTAGCCGGATTGTTATGATCCTATCTTAAAAAAAAAATATTTACTGCATTACTTTTTTATTACCTGTAAATATTTTTGTAATGTTTGTGTTTGTCTCAAAAGTCTAAGATTACAAAAATAATCGTCACAAACGAAAAGTACACGAAGCTGAAAGTAAAATTTTTTTTTTTTTTATATTTCAGGGTCCAAAAAGATTAAAGCTTGTTGGTGCTAAAATTATGCCTCCAGAAAAATCAACGCATCATACATAATACGAATCAATTAGCAATAATTATATTACGTTAAAATTTTGCTAAGCACTGATAACGTAACTAAATTTGTAGTAGGTATGATGGATGCGAGTAGCAGGAGATCAGTCGTCTTGGCGTTCATTGAAAGAGGCTTATGCCCAGCAGTGGACCGCTAATAATGATGATGATGATGATAGCTATCATTTTCTATCGGCAATGATATTTACACACATTTTTCGTCATATTTTGATAATGTCGATTTAACTGGTGAAGACCATACATACGAAATTCTGAAGTCATAGGACAATAAAATAATAAAATATCACTGAATAACATCAAGGAAAATCTCGTCCTCTTCATGCTCCTTATTATCATCGTCCTCAGGACGGTCTAGTGATAATTCATAGGTGACTTCACACAAACACTTCATGACATTGTTTAATTTAACAACCCAGCAACAATTAATATTTTGAAGAAAATTTTATTACATTTTCTTTCTAGTAATGGATTTTAGCATGTTGTTTGTTAAGATAAAAACATTCTATATTTATGCCAGTTCCTTAATGTGTCTTAGTATATGTACAATATATATATATATATATATATATATATATATGTATAGATATATATATATCACATGTATACCGCAGAGCTCGAAGACAAAGGTCTTCGACTCATGGGTTCTCCCTGAGATGACCTACAGGTCGAAACATGGCCTTTTAATTCAGGTTTAGTCAGCTAGTTTGCGGTAGCTCAACGGGCTATTGAACGTGCTATGTTGTGTGTTTCTTTGTCTGACAGAATTCGCAACGAAATCATAAGGCATAGAGGTAAAGTATCCGATATTACGCGACGAATAGGCTCGCCGAAGTGGCAATGGCCTGTTCACACACTTAGAAGAACAGATGGCAGATGGGCCAGTAAGGTTCTGGAGTGGAGGCCGCGATAAAGAGAACGAAGTGTCGGTCGACCGTTCACCAGGTGGGAAGACGAGCCGTGCAGTAGCCGGTCCGGGATGGATGCGAGTAGCAGGAGGCCAGCCGTCTTTGTGTTCATTGAAAGAGGCTTATATCTAGCAGCGGACCGATAAGGACTGACAATGATTATATGATGCATGAATCTTGGATGCAGACTACACATATTCCATTGTATACCTTTAACATTTCATTCCTATACAAAGTCTTTTGATTCGTCCTTAGAATGATAGGTACAAGGGAGAGGGTGAGGGTAATGTTAGGCCGCCTCCACACAGACAATATTTATAAGTGTATTTTTATTAGTGATAGTGTTAAAAAACAAACGAAATCTTTGGAGAGCTCTAATATTAAATTAAATCTTAGTCACCGCCGCCCCCCTTTCGGTCCCAAAAATAATCACTATAGGGAATGCCCACAATCAACTCGGTACAACTCTTCCCATCTGCAGCAAAAGAGGGAGTATGTCATCCTATCGTGTCCCTAATCTAGAAGACACAAAAATCTTCGCAAATCATCTGATTTGCGAAGGCTTGAATGAACTGTAGAGGCGGAAGCATTGGTGCCGCCAACCAGTCCCGCCGAAAAAAATAAAAAAAAGTGTAAACTCGTTATGAAAAAGCATTACCATAGATTATTCTACAAGCAATGTACTAAGTGTAAAATATTTTTATTTTTCACTGTCAAATATAATTTAAAGCTCATAGTGCAACACAAACTTGCAGGCTATCCAGCCTGGGCTGAACCACTAGCATTACTGGCCGTCGTCAAGCCCGTGATAGACAGATAAGAGTTCAAGTGGTTGTTGTTTCTTCAAATCAGTTCTCACCTAAAAAAGGAAGCAGAATTGTAAAAAGAAAGGAAAACAATCAGAGAAGAGTACTCAGCTTTCGTCAGAACAAGATAGGATCGGTCTGTCTGCTCGTCACCAAAGTGGATGGTCGATTGATATGTGACATTTATCGCTGGATTTGATAGATTAGGTTGTTTCTAAAATTGATGTTCAGATGAAATCATAAAACTATTAAATAGATATATTTCAAAAGCACCATGAAACGAACGTCTAAATAAAATAGGAATACGACAGATCTATCGAATGTATTAATTTAGTTACAATGTAATAAAATTATAGTCGTGGTCTCGTGTTCTATTGATCGGCATCATGTTCCGCCATGAAGAAATTTCGCCCGGTCAAATTTGATTTAATCCTGGACCGAATTGAAAAATATTTTACAATTACAATTATATGTTATCTGTGATGAACATAGGTTATATAATATTTTCTAAAGTTCTGATGTAGTGGCTAGAAATAAAAAAAGTTATTAATATCTTCTTTACTCAGAGGTGGTACATGTCACAGCCTACCTGCCTCAAAGAGATAACTATATTATCGCGTTTCGCACGGCCTGAGAGTAAGAGGAGTTGGGGCGATTGTGTTGAAGAAAGGATAATGAAAGACCATTAAGCGATACGAGCCTGTTAACACTATAATGTGGATAAGTGCTAAAGTAGGAGCCTGTACCCTGCTGTATTGTAGCGGAATTGGGCAAACACGACCGTGGAGATAACCCTCGCTCACATGACACCTGCGTAAAGTGACAGCTTCGCTGTCGAGTTCCGGTTCAGGAGTATCCGGTGGCCTATTGGAAGGAAGAGAGGAGCTAAGGAGGACAGCACATTAGCAAATATTGCACAGTGGTGTCGGTCCCCTAGGGCCACTAGCCATCGAGGTGCCATGATGATTTACAGCACCGGGGCACCTCACTAACGGCGACGGCACTGATGTTACTCGCGGTGATTTTATTGTGTATTTTAGTGTGCGTGGTTGGCGGCGCTACTGCTCGCTACATTTTATCGGACTAGCGTAGGCTTTTGTACCTTCCAGATTAGGAAGACGATATGGGGACAGACCATTTTCCCGCAGATAGGAAGAGATGCACAGGGTAGTTTGTGGGCGTAACCTACATATATATATATATATACATATATATATATATATATATACATATACATATATATATATATATATATATATATATATATATGTATATGTATGGTGAGCCACCTGATATGCATGGCACTACCTCCTACTAAACAGGCGGCCTCTGACGGGCGGGGTTTGATTCCCGCTTGAAATCAACAAGGACCGTAATTAAGATTTAATTTGTTGTTAGAGCTCTCAAAAAATCGCGTTTATATTTGATTTGATGATCTAAGCACTCAACTTACGGATATGTCAAAACCCGGATCCTTATTCGTAGGCAGTGTGTGAGTTTGAAGTTCTGTCAATCATCTGTTGTAGCTGTGTTACAATGTGTGAGGTTTCGACGCCTCGATCGGTTCGAGGCGGTGTACATAAGATTGGTTTTAGCAGGAAAAATGCATTTACGGACTATCCACCCGACCCTAGGGGACTCGACCCGATAGTTGCTACCGACTAAAAACTGATATCCGTTAGTTTGCCCTATTGGCATTTTACTGCGGGAGCGTGTCTTGGTGTTTCTTTGTTTGTGTTCTTGGACGGACTTGGCTACTGCTATCGCGATCGCGTCGTCGGCATCTTGTAATACGTGCTTGGGCGGACGGTAACAGGAGACGGTTAATAATGTCGGATCGTATTCCGACGTTTGGACCATTAATTTATTTTTGTGATTCACAACGGTCAAAGAACTTTTGAGACAGCGCTTTGAAGTATCCTATAATCGAAGACAATTGAAAGACACAATGTAGATCGATATTTCGGAAGTATCACGGGCATCCAGTAGCCATGCGTAAGAATCTATTTTGCATTTTCTGCATACGTTATATTTGGGTAAGCGATATGTGAGCGAATGCTGCACTGCAATACGACAGGATCGATCGAATGCATGTAATATACAAAGTGAGCTTATATCTATACGCCATTTTGCTCTCTTTGTTTATAAGAGGATAGAGTTTAAAAAGGACATGTCGTGCCTTTTTCAGAACGTTATGTATGTGATTCTTGAAGCTCATCGACCTGTCGAAAATGACTGCCAAGTATTTCACCGTCTCCGCTCTAGGTATCTCATTAGAGTACGTAGAGCTGCTAGGGAGGCATGTTTCCTTCTATATGCGAGGGGTGGTTTAGTGAGAAGAGTATGAACTTACCCTTCTTCGCATTAACCTCTATTCTCTATTTTAAGACCATTCATCGAGTTCTTTTATGTGGGTGGGGTCTGTGGGAGGCTAGATACTCCGATTTTTCGTCATCCTCTAATGCAGGTAATCCATTTGTGGTGGTCCGAATTGGTGGCATTTGAGCTACCGGTTCGGATTTCATACCCCTCGCTAGTGGCCAGTAGGCCGTATGATACGGAGATTGTTCGCTGACGAAGTGATCCCATCTCCCGTTTATGTAATTGGTTATAGCCTTTTTCGAAAGAGAAGTTCTTTCGAGTTGTCGGATGGCTTGCCTGCAAACTTCACCTCCGTTGCGGTCGTGCAGACGTTTATCCGCATTTTTTCGACGGATTAGGTCCCTAACGTCGTCAGAGAGAGCCAAACGGTCCTCTGGGACGGTGGAGATCTCCCTAGACGATTCTTCTATTTTGCTAACCAGTAGGGTAGTGACTATGGACGAGTCTGCGATAGCAGCTTGAGGAGAGTCTATACTGTCAGGGATACTATCGAGTTCACTCAATTTGACACTTGCTAAATTATATTTTAGTAATTTATAGGCGATGATCTTTTCTTTATTTTAGTATTTCTACTAAAGCTATTATGTCCTATTTCTATTAAAACGGCTCTATGGTCCAAGTTAAGCTCCTGTAACATTTCCGCCGTCTCAATGACTTGTGAAATGTTTTTGACCTGTGCTATATCGATTGTACTCGGTGAACGTGTATACCCATTATTATTCGGAGAATAATGGGTTGGGATATACGGAGCGCTTATGACGATGTTACGACCATCAACATATGTTCTAAGGACAGTCCCGCGGCTGTTGTTATTGCTACTGCCCCAGATTATGTCGTGGGCGTTGAGGTCCCCAGCTAGAATTATTGGGTCATCTGTGTTTAAATTTTCGAAAATAGTGTCAAAAATAGTGTAGAGACTATGGTGATGGGCTGATAGCCCGTCTTGCATACCTTGCATAGGGATACTTCTAGATTTTCTAGAGGGGGTGGGTCGAATGGGATACAATGAAGGGACCTCTTGTAATAGATGACCTCGACGGGATCGGGTCCTGTCGTTTCGAACAATATTGTAATTACAAATACGCGGATTATAGTGGCTAGGTTTTAGGGACGTTTCTTGCACTAGAAGGATGCCTACTTTATGTTCGGGTTCGGTTTCGGGTTTCGGGAGGAAATCCATCCATCCATCAACTCATGGATGTTCGATCTAAGGCCATTTGCGTTAAACGACACTAGTCTTAATGAGTTGAGTTTTATCCTTCCCGTGGTAGCCATTTGTACGCCTAGTGGGAGTGGTGCTTGATCGTCTCGACCAGCGCGTGATGGTCCTCCAAAGCCTGAAGCTTCTCAGCCATGGCGCCACTTTGATCACTCGTAGGCCAATTACACGCAGGAAATTCGCCAGGAATTCCCAGTCGGCTGCGATGTCCTCTCCCCTGCCACCCTGAGGGGGCATGCGGGGCTGACGCTGATGCGTCTCGGGCATCTAGGACATCAGGGGCATAGGAGCCGGGGCCATTTGACCCCTTTGTGCATGGAGCATCGGGGCCCTCTGTGGCTGCCGGGGTGTGAGAAGGAGGGGTCTCGGTACTGGAGGGGGGCACGCGGCCTTTTGTGTGCAAAATCACGCGTTGGTGGTGGGTATGGGGGCAGGGCTAAAATTTTTCTGCTTCTGTATCGGGCGCTTTTGCATCTGAGGGGACTTTTGTCCCCTGGGCAGCAGCTTGGGGTTACCTTAGGGCTTACCCTCCGCTTATAGAATTTAGAGGCCTTCTGGCACCTGTAGTTAGCCGTGTGGCCAACTTGCCCGAAAAGCACTCATACTGGGGGCTCCTTGGTGCTACTGTCCCTGAGACGCACTTGACGCACCTTGAGCGTCCATAGCAGTTTCGTGCTGAATGTCCATACAGCTGGCACTGGTGGCATTGCCCCGGTGCCCTTCTCTGGCTCGCTGGCTCTATGCGGCCTGTAGTGAATCCGCATATCGCCTTTAAATTGTGGATTTCCTTGCTCTCTGGAACTAAGAGGAGAAAGACCAGTACCATATTTTATGGTACATTCGCCTTCTCGTCACCATTTCTAGAGTGACGGTACATCCGGTGTACTTCCAATACAGGGATGTTTTGTCTGACTAGCTCAACCGTCACACTCTCTTTGGAGACCTCTTTCGGGATCCCCTTAATCACAAACCTAAGGTGGCGTTCATCCTCTAAGGTGTATTTATGATACGCGATATTCCTATCGCGCAGAGGGGCGGTCCAGTGTCGGATGACGCGGTGTTCACACGGGCGCGGTTTCTAACGGCACCTGCTGATATATAATTGATGCGCTGGTCATCAATCATATCTGCGACGTTCGTTCACGCATTATTATCGTGGACGACTTTAGGCTCCAGGCTAGAGGCTCCTCCATGGCCTCTGGGGCTATTAGCGGGCGACGGCCCTGGGTTCCCTATGGCTTTTGAGCCACAACGGTATTTGCCGCCTTTGCGAACGGAGAAGGGGGGCAGAAGGGGCTGAGGTGTTACCGCTTTCGGCGCGGAACTTCCTCTTCCTCGGCTTTCTAGCCTTCTTTACTAGCGTGAAGTCGGCATCAGCAGAGGAGTCTGAGCTGGCGTTTTCCGATGTCTACATGCCCCCATTGGTAGCGGTCGACCCCGTTTCTATAGCCTCTACAGGGCTAGGCGAGGCAGGGCTTATGTCCTGTTCAAATTCTTTAATTAATTCTGTGTATTTCGTCCTCAGAAATTCCATCGACAGATTGGACTGCTTTCCAGCAGCCATACTTTCACAGTCAATCTTTCGGCTCCTAAATATAAGGCCAGTAAAAATTAAGTATTCTATTAAAATAGGGTTCTCAACGACCGTTAATGACGGTGAACTTGACGCCCGCGCTCGGCCCGTGTTGCGTCATTGCATTCCTTAGTTTTCGCGCGTAAGTAAAGTGAGTGTTAATACGTTCTGCTCGTCGCGCTCGGATTTGTTTTGTTTGCAGATTACGCAAGTAATTTTAATTTATCAGAGCTTTATGTTCATAATACAAGTGTTTTTTTTCCGTCCTTGCCAGTTATTTCTTTTATGTCGGCATGAATCATAATTTCTATGTTGCCTAGAACAAATATATTATATACAATTAAATTTTACGTGCAACTTCCATTGGGTAAAATGTGACTCGGCATCATAACTGTAACATTAAATGCTGAAACACTGAAACAGCCGAAGATTTATTTTAAAATATAACTTCTTTAATTTTGTAAACTCAAATATGACAGAATAAAATCTTCTAACCTACTTTACCACTTTAGAGGTATACCTCTTTTACTTTCCACTTTTTACTTTTAAAATGACAGCTTCACCCTCCTTTAGGATAAAATTTCTTAAATTATTTCTTAATGGATGTGTACTTCGCAAAGGCTCTGATACTTGGATAATAAATTGAATAACCTACGTAGTTGCATATGTAGGGGACCCTCTCCGTTGAGATTATAGTTAAGTAGGTTGCCTAACATTTTGTATTCACATTCTAAATGTACTGAGAATAAAAACATTAATGTCAGAGCAGAAGCAGAATCATCAAACCTAAAAAATTAAATAACCATTAAATACACAAATGAATAATTAAAATAAAACTATTCATTATCGACACTGCAGTAGGAAAATATACGTTTAAAACAAACAAATTTAAGAAACTTAATTATTCGAAAACAAAACCTCGACTACTTAAACTCGAAACTTAAAAAAACTGACAAAAAAATAAAGCAAGTAGCCGTTTCTATGTCGGGTTTTTCGCACCTTGCGCCGCTTTTGAGGATATCGTAAAAATAGAAGGAATGCGATAAAGGAAAACAACACACTAAACAAATGTTAGGGCGCCGTAGTCGCTAAATGGCTCCGATCGCTCGTCTCCCCCTATGTGATATAAAAAATATTTTCCATCTTCCTTACAATTTGAGAACGGAAACATATTGGAGTATATTGTGCATGGCTTACTCGCCACGTTAACCTTCCATTGTTATAATGTTTCCATTCAATGTCGACGGCGTTCTATGGGGCGGCCCCTGCCTGCAGGGGGTGTCATCCAGCTGGTGATAATGACGACTACGACGACGACGACGCTGATGATGATTATGATGATTATTATTATTATTATTATTCGACTTTATTACCTTATCCTTTTTACTTGTGTGTCTTTTAGTCCAGTAATGGTTACATTATTATAATGTAACTTCAATATTGTAGACGCTAGCTACGTATTCAATAAACATTGGGTAGCTCCTTTCTATGCCAAACTCAGGTATACCAGCGACGAATATTGGAAGATAGGCCTGAGCTGACTTCGTCACACAATCCGAATCACTGGGTGCACATTTTGATGGAATTGATACTGTGAAATCAAATAAGGACAATAAATTATAGAAGAAATCAAAATTCGTGGAAATTTTTATTTTAACGTAGTTCGTAAATATCTTAACGTTAGGCCACATAAATTCTTTTTATGTGCTAAAATAAACCCAAACATGGTCCCTGATGATATTAGAAGCTCAAACAAACTACCAATTCCGATTCACAGGTTCCTGTTAGAAATCTATCCTTGTACGTATAATATCTCTAACTATTTATAAAGAGGGAAGTTTTTTTTTGTTTTATCGAATAAGCTCTAAAACACAATTTTGCACATTTTTTACTAATAGAATATAGGAAATATACATTCATTTCTTTTTATAGCGTTAAGTTTTGCTCAAAGTACACACGGGAGAGTCAGTCGTGTTTTAAGCTAGTTGTCATATTAGAAGTCTGTGATTCCGGCCGTTACAATGTAAAATATTATCTATGCTGGTAACACACATCTTTAAGGCCGTACCCTAATGAGGCCTAAATTATACTGTTACCTGCTCTGATATTGACGAAAAGAAGAAAATTGACAATTAATACTGAAACTTGTTGACACAACATGTTTATTTCGTGGTACCATCAGCTCAAACTGGATATTCGTACTATCGATATCATTTTATATAGTCCGAAGTGACATAATTTTTATTGACCGTATTTGTTAGCAACGCGAACTAATCTATATGTATACTTCGATACTAATATTATAAAGATGAAATGTCTGATTGCTTGTTTGTTACCATTGAATAGGCTGCGAAACAACTGGGAAGATTTAAAAAAATCTTTCATCATTAGAATTTTCATTATATGTCATGAACATAGACTACATAATATTCTCTGAAACGTTTTGATCATTATGAAACTTCGGTAATGTAACCAAACCTCTGAAAAAAATTTGATGGAAAATCATCATTTCGCTGCAGGAATTAGTGACATCTATCCCCACAGACGCTGTTATGTAAATACATGATTTTTTTGCCTTATTTCGTGATATATTCGTGCCAAGCCGAGGCGGACTGCTAGTATTAAAATAAATAAGATCGGTGACACTTTTATTCATTAATAATAGTTTGTATGTTGAATTTGAATATCTTCTATTTCACCTTGAATGTATTTTTCTTTTTTTTTTCGGAACTTCTTGAAGTTAATTTGTGGAAGCGAAGGGAGGCCCAATATAGCTTCATCCGATTGTTATGAGTGTTCGTTTGGCGACGAGACTAGGTTTGGGGTCTAAAGGGGGCCGACCTCCCTATGTCAAGCAGATGGGAGAAATGCATCCCGATGTGGGAGTGCTTTTAGTAGCTAATTGAACTTTTATTGTCATGGCCAGAAGGACCGAGAGGTTCCTCCTACCCCGATTCTGACATCAGGGACAGCTCACACACGGTAGTTATATATATAATTATTGTTTGACTTTCTTCATTGTGTTGATTGCCCTTCATTCCTTACACTCAATACATTTGAAGAGTAGTGTTTAATAAAAAGAAAAATAAAAGTTGAAGGGAGTCTAGCTCTGAAAAGGAACCCACAACCAATAAGATTAATATTCTCTTGGCCTTATGAGGCAACTAAATCAGGCAATATATAAACTCTGTTATAATTAAATAGAATTTAAGATCAAAACAACAATCAAACATGGCGTCGGTAAGAAATCATGAACTCACCCTTTTAATGAAATGTTAATTCGTGCATTGAGACTCGAATATGTTTCCGGCTGAAGAAAAAAACTATTCGCCATCGCCAAAAGGAAAAAGAGTGACATTTTTTCAACACAGAGCACATCAAGTCTGACAGGCAAAGATGAGAGATATACTCTTTTATAAAATATTTAAGTTTCAAAACATAGTTGTTACAGCGTGTCCCTACACTGCATGTGCGGTGTCGCATCTGATAGTGTCTTTGCTCGTAGTGTCTGACAGTTGCCGTAATGCGGTCGTATTCGTCCGACAGAAAGTGCCTGGGCCGATAACCCGTGACTGTCATACATAGTCCACTACGTTACAAATGGAAACAAGATGATCGGGTACCCCCACAACCCGTGTGGGGCACCCGTTCGAAGTACTCAGCTGCGATGTCTTTGAAGTGCCCTCTGATGGAGGGTAGTACAAAAAAAAGAAATCAAGTTTAGGCAAGCACCACGGTCAGCCGGTGGCTCTACACAGGAAGCAATTCTGCACTTTCCGGGAGGTCTCTATGGGAGGGGGTCTTGCGTGAGCAAATACTACACTAGAATATGACAATATCGGGCGGATACAGATATTGTATATTGTGAGCTTATGTCTGATATACATCTTACTTCTAGTATTTTTTAAGTAATAAAGCTTGTGTGAGACATACTGCGCTTTACTGCTGCCATTAGTCATGTGCTCTAAGGTTGGAGCATGATCAAGAGTAATTCCGAGATACTTCACAGAGTTATTCGTGAGATCATCTCTCTGCCGTAGAGGGTTATGGTGGACATGATACTCCTTGGATTGCTATGCCAATCGCTACTGACGGCGGCGCCGTCGATACATATAGCGTTACTACCTTCAGAGTTGAGTTCCATCGTGCGAACTATGCACCGAGCGCAGTAACGGCCCACTGGAGATTAGTGAGGGATACCCTGACACCTAGACCCCTTATCTAAAGTGCTGGTTGGAGATGTAGTCCCTAATGACAAGCACCAGCCTCTCCGACACTTCTAAACGATGTTGTTTGGTCATCAACCTCTCGTGCCAGATTTTATCAAACGCTTTTGCTAAGTCTTCTTCGAGCTTCTCAAAATGCATATTGCTGCTGTATGAAGAGTTCAATATCTCATACTACATACATGATACGTCCGAGAAGAACTCTCACATACAGTTTAGCCAATGAACTGATTAGGCTCGTTGGACGGTAGCTAGTGGGCAAGTTTTTAGGCTTGCCTGGTTTGTGAATACCAATCGCAATGGCTTCCTTCCATATGTTGGACGTGCATCCCTCGAGGAGAGCATCGAAAATACTCTCCAGGAAGTTTATTAGGGCGGGCGGCATGATTTTGGGCCCTTTTTTGTGACTCCATCCGGTCCATCTATCTAGGGAACGTCTTGGTACGAAATCTCGGATGAGGAGTGTCACCTCGGCTATAAACGTCAGATGTATTGGAGGTACACGTAGTCGAGGTAACCGGGGAGTGCTTAACGCCCCGGTGTACCTCGACTACGTGAGAGGGAACTAGTCGACTTTGGTCCCATAGCGACGGATGTGGCCTAGTCGCGATCACCTGTGTGACCAAACAGTGTACCAGATACCTGGAAGCGCGTTGCTAATGCCCGAAAACGCGCGGTTGGCGAGCGTTTGACTAGAACTTTTTAAATGTGTTACACCTTTGACACATCTATATCAATAATATTTCGGAAACTTTAACTCGGATTTCGTAAATTCATGGTACATTAATGAGGAAGTATATACTACCTACTATGACGTTACATTCTCTCCGATACAATTTCCGCGAGGGACACCGCAGGACCGCACACACTTATAAAGCGTGTTTAATAAAACCGCGCGTTTTAACACGTCTGATGTGTTCTCTCTCTAGATCTAGTCTTGCTAGATCTGAAGACGTGGACCGGATTGATTGAAAAGACAAAGCAAAAACACGTGTTTAAATTATTCTAAAATATGAACTGGTTGTAATGCTTGTCCTTGTCGTAACTTATATATACTTATATATTTTATATACTTTGTCTTGGAATAAATATCTATATTCTTGTCATACGTGTCATTTATTACTATTACAATGTGTTCG
This sequence comes from Eumaeus atala, assembly GCA_017140195.1. Taxonomy (NCBI): domain Eukaryota; kingdom Metazoa; phylum Arthropoda; class Insecta; order Lepidoptera; family Lycaenidae; genus Eumaeus; species Eumaeus atala. Next base: position 64,088 of record JAFELO010002396.1, read on the forward strand.
TTTAGTAGATTATTATAAAACGTTTGTAGGCGATTTCTTCTATGTCAGCAAGTCCTCACCTTGAATTTATCTCTCTGCTGGCTTGGAAACAAACCAAAACTGTCCAGATATGACAAAGGTTTTAACATCTGGACAGTTGTGAGCGACGTTTCTGATTTATTTAATGATTTGCTGATTTCTTGAATGAAATTTCAGCATCCGAGACCTTCACGCAGAAACAGATCAGAGAACAGTTTCAACTTTCTTTAAATAATCCATTATTTAGATAACAAAATGTAGAATGGAATAGAGAATTAATAATTAATAATAATTCATCGTCGTCATCATCATTATTGGCCCTTATCGGCCCACTACTGGACGTAGGCCTCTTTCATTCCTTCATAACAAAATTAGTATTACACAAGTTATAATACAGTTATGGCATCTGTTAATAATATAAATAACATAAAGAGCAATTATGAGACAACAGAAAAACCCTCGAGGAACGCAACAAACTTTCACACACACATTTGTGGGATAACTATCCTATTTACATTACATACAGTTGTTATCGCTTCATTAGGCTATGCTCACTCATGCATCATAACTTTTCGCTGAAAAGTTATCATGAACGGCTGATCCTGAGCGTGTTCGCTGAAAAACTCGCCAAAATCTTTTTTTTTTATTCGAACTGTGTGTGTGTGTGTGTGAGGAAAACAAGTGTGTTTACGTAAACACGTTTTGCGTACGAACGTAGACTGAAACTATTATAGCTCACAAACTCACAAGTTATTAATTAATTCTTAATTTTGTATAACTCTCAAGCTGAACAAGTTATATATCTAGAGGAATATTTAAAGAAGCATTTTAAAGAAGTTACTACTTTAAATAACTGTTTATCTATGTTAGCTTCAATAATAGCTTTTTATGTAACGTTTAAGCAGTGAACCGACTCGGGCTGCTAAACATGATGACGGTGATAACTCAAAAATAGGATATTATCAAAGCAATCTGCAGGTAAGTCATATATTTGAAATTGAAGTAGGCAAATGTGATTATAAACTATTTTAGGTAGCGGAGCAAATAGGTATTTTCTAAAGTACGTCAAGTGTTTTTGATAGTTGTTATAATTCAGAGTGATACAGTGAGAGAGTGGGATGCCATACTGTATTAAAGCCGAATTAGACCGAAACGATTGCCGAGGTAGTGTTTGTGATTAGCCGGTGGCCCACTGGAGGGTAGGCTTAAAGGAGGGCAATGCACCTTCGTGACAAATTCACGCATGTCTATGGGCGTCGGTAGTCATAGTTTGATGTAATTAAGTATTAGAATAGAATAGAAGAGAATATAATTTTATTTAGCTAATTAACCTTACATTGTTACTAATTCTACTTAAGATTACATTAAAAGGTATAGATTAGCAAAGAATTTGTAATTTCTTTGCTAAATTATTAGCATAAAAACACATTGAACGGACAAACAAAACAATTAAAAAATTTAAAAATAAAGATGACTCTTTATTTTTAAATTTGTTTTTAATGTTAACACCACGGATACGTTAATTACCATGGGAAGGTGCGCAACAGTGTAATACCTAGTAACTAAAATGGTAACCATTCAGTTATATGATTTTGGTAGAACCGCAATCCTGGTGTTATGTGGTCCCGACAACAGGAAAGGTGTGGTGAGAACGGCTGCACAGGCAACCTTTTTTTTTCTATATCGAATTTTATCATTCATACATGGCAAGAATATAATAAAATTATTATTATTATTATTATTATTATTATACACCTAATTACATACGTAACGCAGTGCTACCGGCCCTCGTAGCGGTATCGATGTGCACCTAACTTCACACATTACTCCCCACCATGGTTCGAGCCTTGTCGTGTTGGTGGGGCTTAGTAGCCTGGGGTAAACCCAAGAAAAGCAAATTGAACCGAGGGGGATCTTTGCATCTTATAAGAAGAGGGGGCTTAAAGATCAGTAGGAGGTACCCCTCTTATAAGAAGAAGGGACCTAAGAGCAGCAGAGGGCGATAAGGGCAAAATTGGTAGGGTTGTCCTGTAGTGGGGGCAACCCTATCTGTGGAGGTGGAGTTGGTCCCTTAGGGGGCTGATTAGCCGTTGAGGTGCCCTGATGATTTGTTCCGGGGCACCTCACCAAGGGCGGCACTGGTGGCACTCGCGGTGGTTTTTGTGGGTATTCGGCATTATCATGGCCCTGGGTGGGGTCCAGTGGCGTCTGGGGCTCGTGGCAAATCGTAGTCCTCTACGGCCTCCACTCGCCGCTCAACGGAGACGACGCGCTTATATAAATATATATATAAAATAATAAATTCGAACATACTCGTATTAACATGAAGAAACTCCTGCATTTCCTTACGCCCTGATATAGCTATATATAGTTGACTTGTAAATTATATATAACAAACTAATATTATGTTTTTCATGCACTTTTAGATTTAACGCTTTGTCGTTATTTGCGCGTGCCTGTAAGCAGCTGACTCACGTGAAACTACTTCAGTTGGGTGTAAAAATTTATGCAAATAGCAGTTATTACACTTGTTTTCAATGTTTACTCATATATAGTTTATTGTACACTTATCTAATAAATTCAATTATTAAGAACTTGTTCCGTGCTCTTATACGATAAATTATTAAATTTAATTACGAAACTATTAGTTAGGTGTCGACCGTTCAACACAACTCCAAATATAATAATGTATTGAAATATTGACCAATTAACAATTATAATTTAAAAAATAAAATTTAAAGTATACAATTGCGATAATTTCTGTACAAGTGTTACAACCAACTGTCACGTGATGAGTTCATAACCTCCAGTACACTCAGGGTCATGAACTTTTACAATGCGGTGATTAGTGCACTGTACCCATCACGTGATATTTCAATTTACGAATTATAATATTGTGGAGATTTTATATTTATTTCGTATATTGAAATTGAAAAGTTTCACAATTATGCCTTTTTTGACTATGCCCTCGGCGGGAACAACAGTGTTTTGTTACATATTGTATATTTAATTGTATTTAAAAAATGTTCGTTGGATGTTCGTGTTAGATATAGTGATATTGTATAAAAGAAATTTAAAAGTCTCTAAGAATGTCATCCATGTTCATAGTTCTGTAAACAATTATAAATTTACTGTAGACCTGAATATAAAATAGCCATAAACGGGTCTCCACTACTAAAACTCTCATAATATACGTCCGTCTAGTTTTACACGACACATTCTGGACCGTGTTGTAGGTACGGCGGTTTTTCCACAAATCACGTACTTATGTTGCCGCTATAGCAAATAAAAGAAAAAAGAAAAGTTTAGATTATAATGAAAAAAATGCCATAATATTTTTTACCTAAGTTATATGCTATAAACACCTAATATAATAGTATATATAATAGTATATCTCTATTGCTGCGGGGCGCGTGTGTTTCAAGCTGGGTCATGCCAGGAATGCTGCATGCATAATTCAGGGCATTGCTATATGTACAATGCATGTATACACTGCACGGTACGTCACATGGGCAAGGGCGACACGCGCGCACTTAAGCTGTGTCTTACAGCGCGGTGCTGAATTAATAAATACTATGTTAGGCATCTGGGTGGGAGACTACCCTTTCACGTAATACCTCCTTTTTCGCTAGATCTAGGAAATACAAAGAAAACCTAATACAAAGTAACAACATAGGTACAAAGAAATAAAACTCATGAAATACATTAATCAAACTTCTCATCTTGAAATAGCTTTGGAGCTTTAACAGTCCTTCCAGATCTGGTTGTACGCGTTACATGACCGTTTCCAAAAGTATCGTAATGTTCATCAGTATCGTCCCGTTGGCATGCGCTCTAGTTCCAGAAAAGACTAAAAGACGCCGGTACATTCTCGTCAATGTTGCTATCAAAAGAAGGAGGATTTTTACTTTTTGCAATCTGATTTGTGTATTGCGAGTCGCCATATCAAGGTCTCATGTGTATCCCATTTCTTCCACAAATTACGGAAGGCCGATGAATGGAATGGAGGCCCTCCAAAAGATACAAGAGATTTTGGAATCTCATGTCTGGCGAATATGGACTTTAAATTGATTATAACACTTCGGCAGTCTAATTGTTGCTCAGGGAGGCTAGTTACATGTTTTTTTTTGAATAAAAATCAATTATTATTAAATAGTTTTTATTATCAAAATACATTATGTCCTGACTGACCTGTTGCCCCGGTAAATCACACCTCTTAAAACATTCAGAGCGTACCATATTCTTATTTGGCTAAATTTGGCACGAATAAGACATTATTCAAGTCTATTTATTATGTCTAATTTAATAATTAGTTTCTCTTGCCATGTTAAATCCTTTGTTTATAGCGCATGTAAAGTTTATACTGATATCATATGTTTATTTTTTTGGAATTGAAGGGACTATCAATCTATTGCCTTTAAATACTCAGTCTTTCATTACATTAATCTTACCCTGAATGCTCCAAAAGTGCTTCAGCGTATCAGTGAGATCTTTTCATATTAACCATTTAAATAGTTTTTTTTATATTGGGGTCATCATCACCTCTATTGGCTTTCGAAATTATATCTAAATATGCTTTGCTAATAAATAAGTTGGAGTGAATTAAATTAACATGATACTGCATATCTTGTTCAAATCTTGATACATAATGTATCAAGATTTGAACAAGATATGCAGTATCATGGTTTGTGAATAGCCGATGACCCATTGGGGGGATGATAGAGGGCAACGCATTTGCGTAACTATTATGCGAATGTGCCCCCTTATGCTTTAAAAAAAAGTAACAATCGTTAGCAAATTTATTTCCCGTCATAACTTTTGGGTAGGCATGTAGGAATATTTAAAATTGTATAAGTTATGTGTAGTGGTCTGGTTCAAGAATAATCTTTATGTCAAAATAGGCATTGTTTCGTTACGAAGACGGTGATACACGTGTCATAGAGAGCCCTCGCGATTATTATAGGCAATAAGGTAAATTTTTCGATTATATATCCTAGACTGAATACACATTTACTTTTTAATCTGTTTAATTGAATATTAAATACTTTTCACTTAACCTGTTCATTAAGGGTCGCTTTATACTCGGATGCTATACTATAACTTTATCATTGCTTAATACGTAATTCATCTATGGGAATTTTATCAAACATCTTATTTAAACGCAACAAGAGACCGTCATTGACAGCTTTCACCACGGGATCCCCAACTTCATTAATAATTGCGTTTCCACTGCTCGCCACTAGTTCTTTAGTTGCATGTCCTGTAAAAAAAATACAAACTATTCGAATAGTAATTTTAAAACTCTGTTGAATGCTATTGCATAAAGAGGTAGTGTTATGTAGTAAGACGTAGTGTGATGCTGTGTCCGAGCCATCAAAGTCTCCAAGCACAACCGGGGAGGTATCACATATCACATGACACAGAAAGAATTAATAGAAGCCTTAAGGTGATACACAGAGTCACAAATATCTCCTTCAGGAAGAGGTAGTACCATACATAGGCACTACATCCTCCCTTGTAACGGAATTGGGCCGACACGACCGGGGAGGTATCTCTCCCTCACACAACCGCCGTAAAGTGACATCTTCAGGGTCACGTTTCGTGCGGTTTGTGAGTAGCCGGTGGACCATTGGGGAGGAGGGGGAAGGAGGGCAACGCATTGGCGAAGTAATTATGTGGATGTTTATGGGCGTCAAGAAACAGAAGAAACAGATATCTATGCTTAGAGCTATGCATTATATAGCTATTATTAAGGGAGAACCCTTAAAATACAAATTTTTACATGTGGTTTTGTGTGTAGTATACTATGTTATATAATGTTATAAATGCAATAGTCTGTCTGTCTGTCATTTTGGCCTGATTTGGTGTGCATGTACTTAATGACTTTTGATCAAATAAAGGTTTTTAATAAATCAACCCACATTGGATATGGGGTATATAATCGATGGTGAAAGTTTGTATGCAAATAAAACTATTCTACGCTGACAATGTCGCAGGTGTAGAAAATGGTATAGAAAAACATAAAAGTCCCATATAAAAGATGTGTACACGTCAAATTATGCCCTTTGTAAGAACAACTTAAAATCATGCTTGCGCAGGGTTGGTTGACTTTGCAAAAAATGTATATATACAATACAGGACTCATTAAAATTGCAGTTCGGTACATAATCGTGTATCTTGTATTTTGTACATCGTTTGCCCCCTTATGCAATGGCGTTGATGAACAAAATCTATATTAATTTGCTTCGCATTCATAGTATTTTTTTAAATGAATAATAACATTAGGTATATTAGTATTTTTTGCCATATTAGTATTTATGTGCCAGATAGTGATAAATCCAAAATTACATATAACATCGGCATAATTGTGCTGATGTTCATGGGCGTCGGTAGTCGTTGAAAGGCTCCGATTGTTCGTTTGTCCCCATATAATATAAAAGCTCTATTGATCATCATTGTTTATGAAATAATAATGATATTGAATCATTATTATTTCATAAACAATGAAAAATATCAAAAATCATACATACCGAGTAAAGTGTCTCCACCGAAAAGATTTTCAAACTCCAGGTCTGAGTTACCATTAAGTACGAAGCTGTGGCTCTTATGTTCAAAGAACCAATGAGCTTTCCCATCCTTGCCGAGCTTCTCGATTATCGTGCAGTTACTGGTTATTTCCATTTTGCCTGAATAAATGTATAAGCATTATCGTAAGATAAGATAAGTCTGTAGTATCATAGTCGATCAGTAGTATTACTGACTGCCTCTTGATCTAATGGTAAGCATGTTCAAACACAATTGTGAAGTCCTGGGTTCGAGTTCCGGGTCCGACCAAAATTGTTTTGGTATTTTTCAATTTATGGAAGTGTCAACAAGTGTCCCAAATCTGGAAGTGTCTGTTTTCATACTGATCCCTAATATTTTAGAAGGTGTTATATAGGCTCCGTTCATCATAGATAATTCTTAAAGCGGTCCAGTGGTTTTGGAGCCTAATCTATGCAAACAAACAATAACAATAACATGTTACCTTTTTATAACATTAATGTATATAGATATGCATAATAATAATTATTTTTTTATTCAAAATATAAAGTCAACTTTTGACACTGAATATAAAATAGTCAATAATTGTGAGAATGATTCGAACATTTCTTTTAAATATTATATATAGAAAGTAGCATCTATGCTTATATATTTAAGATCCATATATTTTAACACCTTAATTGAACCTGGCCAATGCTAATAATAATTATCTGTGGAATTGTCACACGTGAGCGCTGTGCTGTGCCGTCAGGGCTTGTGCTACAGCCTGCAGGTACTTAGACAATGGAAATATAAATAAAATAAAAAAATATATATATACATCATCATTATCAGCTCTCCCGTCTATTTGACTGGCACTATGAAACAGACGGGACACGAAATGACCAGCTCGCTGTATCCTCTTTGCTGTTGTACGAGTGCCTTTGACGACTCTTACGTCATCCTGGGCTTGGATTGAGGGTTTTTGATATTTATGATGATGATTCGAACCGCCGACCTCACGAGCGCCGCTTGGGCGGGCACGACCAGGGAGGTACCCCTCGCTCACATGATACCGCCGTAAAGTGACACCAACGGTGTCGAGTTTCGTGCGGTTTGTGAGTACCCGGTGGCAGATTGGGGGGCGAGGTGAAAAGGAGGGAAACGCATCTGAATAGTAACTAAGCTGAAGTTCATGGGCTACGGTAGTCGTAGAAAGGCGCCGATTCATCGTTCCTACCTCCATATGGACATAAAAATAACCAACTGAGCCAGCCGGTCGTCTCAATTATAAAATATTAGTATAATTGATGTAGATATATAAAAAGCAATAGTCATCGAATAGACAACCTTCCTTCGTTTTTGTCAGTTAGCTGTGTGATCTACTTACGTAATTTTGCGTGTACGGGTCCCTTTCCTTCAATTGGTAAGAACAAGAGGTTCCCTTTCATATCGTAGTTTCCTTCTAACTGGAATGTGCTTTGTATTTTCATGAATACAGATTTGTTAATTTCATCAACTCTAAAATGTTTATGTATTTATGTTAGACAATGATATTAATAATAAGATATAGAGAATGTTGTACAGGAGACAAATGAGCTTTGTGGTCACGTACGGTTAGTGACTTGGCCCTGCCAATCCGTCAAATAATATTCGGCGGATTGATTTCTATGTATTGTCATTCATTTTCCACGTCATTAAATTATTCCTAGCCACAAGCATTACGTGAATAATTAAGTAATTTAAAAAAGTAACCAACTAATTGATCCTAATGAGTAATCATAAAGAAATTGTGGCCTGTGGAACAGAATTGTTACTAAATTGTGGCCTGTGAAACAGAATTGTTACTAAATTGTGGCCTGTGAAACAGAATTGTTACTAAATTGTGGCCTGTGAAACAGAATTGTTACTTAAGCATTTACTATAATAACTACACGTAAAGCACACACTCACACTCAGACCATATGATCACACTTACTACATAATGCTTAGACACTCCTATTTATTTAAATTTTATTTACATCAATAATTGTAAAAAAGCGATTTAATGTATAACCCTAGGTTATTGTTAAGTACCTAATGTAAAATTTAGTAACAATAAATAAATAATCTGAAGCAGATGTGATGACCTGGTGACTAGTACAGACACCGGTACTCCTCATTACAACCACTACTAACTCATTTTTATTATTAATGTCCAAAAATGTATTGTGGTGAAGTAGACTAAATAAATAAAATAAAAAGTTATGGGACTGTTTGTGGGCGTCGGACAAAACGCTCTGAATTCTCATTAATCCACCAATAATATACAAAAATCTTTTGTGTTTAAAGAAATTCCGATTTAATTCACAGCCACACGTGTAGACCTCGCTGAAATGTGAAGCTCTCCCCTTCCTCTTCTACCACCTGCGCCGGACCACTATTGTTTCAGTACGTCGGCGTACTGTACCAGAGCACCGACTACAGTCAACAGATATTGTATCCGAGACACGGAAATGCGAAATAAATTAAATTTGCACTACGCCATTGATATTTTTGGATAGAAAGCAAAATAAAATCAATGGAATTATTTTACATAATTGTCTTGATGACTGTATCTTTTAATCCGGCAACCGTCGCGTCCTTGAGTTTTAATTTCAAACCTGGAACGCTCAGGTCAATGCTCTTTATGTATAATGGGTCACATTGTTCCACGCCAACTTCTGAGATGCCAGCGGCGAATGTGGGGACAAAATCTTGGGCCGTCTTTCTTACACATTCGTAGTCTTCAAGCTTGCATATTGATGGAAACAATGCTGGGAACATAATTATAATAATAATTAATGAGTTCACTTTTAACGATTTCAAGACTAACAGATTTTAAATAAATCTTGGAACAATAATTTGTTGTCCTATTGTTGAAAGTCAAAAGAGATAAAAATATAATGTTGATGTGGGAAAAACGGATTCAATAATCACATACTTATTTTTTTTTCGTTAATCCTGTTTATGTTATACTTAACGGCATAAATAGGTCCCACTTTGATGTTAAGAGTGCAAAAAAAGCTATTTGTTCTTTAATAATAATTTTATCACGTAGATTATAATTTAGTAAATTATTTTAGTTTATACTTAAATAAATTCATTTAAACATCTTGAATAAATTTATTACAAAAGCTGGTAAATCGATTTGGAAAAAGTTGTTTTTTTAGTATTATGCAACTCTTGTCACTATTAGAATTAATTAGTCCACACTTAAATAATAAATTAAAAGAAAAAATATACTAATAAATATTCAATGAAATGAAAAATAATTTCATTTGGAGAAAGAAAAATATTTAGCACTCTCTACTACTTTAAAAAGAGAATATATTTTTACTACAAAAATTATATTAATAAATAATATTCACCTGCATCAGTATTAATTAGGAATGTTACAACATTTAGCACTAGCACTATGGCTATATTTTTCCACATTTTGATTTGAAAACTTTCCAGTCAACAACGTTTAAAATGTATTGACATTAATCAAGATGTGGTATTTTATATATACTTGACACTGGCCTTGGAGTTTTAGGACGTTTAAAGATAAAGAGTTTTTAGGGTTCCATGCCTCTAACGAAAAATACTTAATCATTACAGGATCACTTTATCGTCGGTCTCTCCGTCAGTACGCTTTGAGCTGAACTTCACATCACTGTGGAGAACTTGATTGTAATATTATTTTTTCTTTCTTTGTTGTAGGTTTGTAGGGCGCAGGTTTCTATGTAGGAATACATTTGACAAGTACTAAGGAAATATTTAAAAGGGGGCTAAAACTGTTTAACTTTTCGAAGTGCGGTAACGTTTTGGATAGCTCCGCTATGTAAAATACGTTGTTATGACCACAAATACCGTAATTATGACTTGATTACGTCTGTCGGGGCAAGATTAAGGCAAAAGTCCGTGCCTCGTGTACGTTAAGCAGTCGGTCCTACACCTGTTCTCTCCGGTCGTGACGGATTGCCGTCCCATCGGAATAGGAGAATAAGGGAACAGGGAGTGAATTTGTGCCTGCGCATAATCTTGTGCACATGTTCTGAGCAGCTTTTGCCTAGACCCTATAGAGATGGCCGCCGTGACCCAAATTCATCATGGGTGACGTTATTATTGTTAAGTCACGAATTTCAAAAGATATGGCCGTTGATATTATTTAATTATTAAAACTTAATATTGTAAAAAATATATCTCGTAAGATTATATAAAATACATGATATATATATATATATATATATATATACAATTATCGTATATAAATCGACTTAGCCGACAAACAGTTCTTTTTGTGATCCAAGGTATTAAAAACCTCTATGATAAGAATTTCAGATAACTCCTCGTATTCCTCGGACGGAACCCTTAGTGTGTGAGTTCAACTCACACTTAACCGTTATAATTTATACATAAATCACATTATTCATCATCATTATCAGCCCTTATGTCCTAAGAGTCCAGTGTGTAATAGTGGACCGTGCTGGTCATAGGTCTCTTTCAATGAACGTCAAGACGACGATGATCCAATTAATGTATATAAATTAAAAAATCGTAATACATAGAAAGTGTCAATTAATATATAAAACAAAAAATAAATATTTGAATACTGCCTTGTAAACTAAGACTTCATTTTTGTAACATTGCATTAATACAGTTTAGTAAGAGGCAGTGCCATGCTGCATTGCACCTGAATTGGTTCCGCACGAACCGCGACGTACCCCTCGCGCACATGACAACGCCATAGAGTCGTAGCTAGCTCTCGTTACGTGCGGTTTGTAAGTAGAGTAGAGAGTTAGTCCATTGGAGGGGAGGCGGAAAGGATGATAACCCATCTGCATGATAACAATAATGCGAATGTCCATGGGAGTCGGTAGTTGTCGAAAGGCTCTGATTGCTCATTTGGCTCCCCTAGTCTGCTTGATGCCCAGCGCCCAGCAGCCTCCATAAGGGAAAAATCGATTCGCAAAAGGAGGCAGTCACCTCCCATGACCTGTTACGCTCTGGCATTGAGCAGATCATGCTAGAAAGTGATAGCTCCTTAAACGTTATCTGTTATCTTCATTAGAGCATTCAGCCAGACAAACTTTGTATGTATCTAATCCTATACTATAATATATATCTATTCTGTCATGCAATGTATGTTAAAGAATAATGATTCAGTTTAGCTTTCTGAAGGACAAAACCTACTTTAGTCCAAATACTAAAATATAAACGTCGTCGCCTTGACCTATGGATGACCCTCATAACAAAATACAAGGAAAATTATTAGATGCAATAGATCTTATGTAATATGACATTACCTTGAAAAACAAAAAAAAACTCGACTAGTCAACATATATTTTAATGTACCTAAAGTCACTCGTATTAATGTGCATAACACGACTGACATTGGTACGATCATCCGCATTTTATGCCAAAATTCCTTAACTCGTTCAGGATGTAATAGGGAACATAGAAATTTTCCAGTACGATTTCCTGGAACAGGTCAATCCTCGATGCGCTGTGGCGCTTGAGGCCGTTGACGGAGGAAGTGAAGCGCAGAGGAGAGGTGGTGTTGGTGGTATTTTAGAACGTAACTGCAGATGACAGCCTTCCTCACGGGAGGCACCCCTTTCAAATATCCCCGGGGAGGAATTGTATGAAGGCGGCTCAGGTGGCTGTATACTGAACTACGAGGAGAGAACCATAGGGCCATATCTCCTTATCGTATAGGAGAGATTGAGGGTGAGCCCACACACTAAATGTGTGGTGTAATTTTTTCCTCGATAATGGGAGAATCTTCGCCTCGCACTTTAAATAACTTGAGCTAAGATCACAAGGTTGGCAATGTACCTAGGACAATTACGTACCGATCTCCTCACCGTGATTGTGAGGTGATCGGTACGTGGCACACGTACGTCCACAGACAGAACTAAATTAAGGACGGCCGGCTGGCTCATTTGGTAACGTGGCGGTTGGTCCGCGTGTTACGCCAGAGGTCACGGGCTTGAATTCTGTGATGTTTATATGTGTATTATATGTATTTCAATAATAAAGATCTCAAATATATAACATTTCTTAAATTTATAAAAAATATTAAATTATATTTCCATTGTTTAGTACTTGTAACATAAGTCCTTAGGGTACTTTCTTTTTTTGTTGACGCGGGGAAACGCATTTAATCAATCAATGCCGCCACTTTTTGCTCTTTAGTCCCCTCTTCTTATAAGAGGGGTACAAAGAGGACAAATTCTCCTGGGCGGCAGCTTCTGAGATATGCCGCGGGAGATGAGGTGCTCGCATGGAGGTTTTTCTTATTGGAAATTACACAGGATACACCTCACACATATGAGGAGGTTTAATCAAACCAATGCCCATACCTGCGAGGGGGCAAATAGTGCAGAACACGTGGTGACATTTCACATGTACTCGAAAGGTTTTCATTTATTAGCTCTACATTATACATATTATTTTTGTGACTTAGCTAAATAATATCATTATAATCTCGTTGCAAATGAAATTCATTGAAAGGAATTTTCTCACACAATTTATTGCTACGCGCAAGTATATCGTCAATCACAACCTTAAAAAATTTAACCCCCACAAGACACAAGTTTGCGAGTTTACCGCTAAAAAGTCACCTTCCTTCGTAACTCCTCGTTTTCAGAACTCCTATCTATCAGCCTCAGTTAATATCGGAATACTTGGTGTCGACATACCGAGTAACGTTCAGTTCCACGGTCAGTTGTAAACGAAAGGTAACTTAGCCTCAGTGAAGCTGGGCGCGCTCAATAGGGCGAAGCAATCATTTGTCCGTATACATCGTAGAGCGACTCGAATCGTTGATTTATTCCGGACCAAGTTATTTCCAGATAGCTCGACTCTTTGGTCCTATGAAGAGATGTCGGTTCGCTGTGCGTCTTTTATCGTATTTTTTATGGGGAGTGTTCCGAGGAGTTGTTGGGCTTAATACCAGCAGCAGAATTAGATCTTTGGCATCGCGGCAGAACTCCAAGTTTCACGCCCATCACTATGATGTCCGTAAATCCACAACAGTGCGGTTTAAACGGCACTTCTTACCGCGCACAATGATACTGTACTAACCTAACTTACCCTAATCATCTCCCTCCCTTAAAGGCCGGCAACGCGTCTGTAAGACACCTAGTCTTACAGATGTCTATCGGTCGCGGAAGTCTACCTACCTGCTCATTTATGAGGCAAAATGGTTTAGATCAATGATGTTAATAGATATTCGCATAGACACAGTAGTATAAAAAAGTTATACTTCTTTGGCGTAAGTTCACTATTGCTAAATTCAAGGTGTCGGTTTTTCGTGACGGTGTGCGAGCGCATCGTAAAAATTTACTCTCATCATTTTCCCCTAATGCACTGAAAGAAGTATAATTTCAAAAATCTCTGTTGCTATTTAATGGTGTTACCCAAGCACATACTCATCTCAAATCTTCAACTAATTTAATTAGCTACTTAATTGAACACACAAGATATTACGGGAGCGAAAATAAATTATAAGACATCGTAATTATAGACATGTTGCTAAGACGACCGTATGAACACTTGTAAATTGAAAATTTCAATGATAAAAAAAAATGTTCGGTTTTTTTATAGCATGAGGGAGCAAACAACAAATTGGAGCTTTTGATGACTACCGACACCAATGAACATTCGCGATTGTTAAGCAAATTCGTTGCCCTGGGATGATAAATACCCCCCCAGTGGTCCACCGGGTACTTGCAAACCGTAGGAAACGCGACAGCGACGCTGTCACTTCAAGGCGCTATCAAGTGCGCGACAGGTACTTCCCCGGTCGAGCCAGCCCAATTCCGTTGCATGGGAAGATGTAGTGCCTTGCACCTTGGTGCTTGCATGGAACTACCTCTTCCTATATGGTTTTGTAAAGATTGCGTAATTGATCTGTGACTACATCACAATATGATGGAGTGAAAGAGACTTATTACGCACTCTCACTCGCAGGCTCCGCCCGTTTGGAACATCGCTATGATTCGTAACGTTACTGCAACTTCACCATTTCTCGTGCATGCTCTTATATTTCAAAAAACATCATGAATCTACAAAAATCTCATATATAAAATTCCCTATAATTATGAGATCGGCTTTCTTAAAATCCACCAAACGGATTTTCATACGATTTTACCCATGGATAGAACCAGTTTTAATGTTTGCTAAGGGAACAATATATTCACGGGCGAAGTCGAGGAGGATAATTAACAACGAATCTAATATTACTAATTTACCTCATGGCTTTTATCATTACGTCTTTTAAACCGGTAATAGCCACATCTTTGAGTTTGAGTTGCAAAGACGGAATACTTAAGCCTATGTTCCCTGGCTGTGTGGGGGCGGTCAAAGAATACCCTCACCCTCTGTTAAAGCCCTTGGTGACGTACGCTTCAGGGAGCTTTAGCAGGTTGTTTGGTGTCCGGTCTGTTTTGCAGTGACAGTGAAATAGACGGGTACACTGGACAGCAGTTGCGCCGAGTGATAGCGGCACCATGAATCGGATCGGCGATAGGCAGCAGTGGCGCCGGTCCGAAGGTCAATCTGCGATAGCCAATCCGCCTGCTCAGCGTGGCAATTATGAGCAACTAACTCCAATGGACGACAGCATCAGAATTCGCCCCCTAGTTCACGGTAGTTCCACTAGTCCTGGCCACGGTAACGGTGGAACAAGGGGTGCTACGAATCTCCGGGCTACGGATCGCTACCACCGATTTGCCCTCGCTACGTAAAACGGACGAACGCGCAGACTAGATAATCACTTGGTGGACCTGGAGATGCAAGTGGGAGGAATCCGATATTTCTTTATAATATATAAGAATATCTGTGGACTTATCACACTATGTTAGCCTAGCCCTGTAGTAAATACCGTTAGGACTTGTATTACAGGTACCAGACAACGGAAATATATTTAATACTTTTTTATAAATTTATGAAAGTTTATATATTTAAGATTTTTTGTACAGAAAGATGGAGTGACCAACTCCAACTCCTTAGGGGCTGACTAGCCGTCGATATGCCCTAATGATTGTTGTTCCGGGGCACCTCACGGAGGGCGGCACTGATGGCAATCGCGGTGGTTTTTGTGGGTATTTGGTACTATCATGTGCCGCGAGTCCCACACACCTTTTACCTTTTTTTTTGACGCGGGGAAACGCATTTACGCGCCTTCACTGGCCCTGGGTGGGGTCCAGTGGTGTGTGGGGCTCGCGGCACATTATATAGTGCCGAATACCCACAAAAACCACCGCGTGTGCCACTAGTGCCGCCTTTGATGAGGTGCCCCGGAACAACAAATCATCGGGGTACCTCGACGGCAAGTCAGCCCCCGAAGAGACCGATGCCACCTCCACAGATGGGGTTGTCCCGCACCACAGGACAACCCCACCGACTTTGGGACAGTGCAATGGGGTGAGGTTCCCATCCTCGCCCCTTGCCCCGTGCGCAAAGGCGCCGCCACTTTTTGCTCTTTTGTCCCCTCTTCTTATAAGAGGGGTACAAAGAGCGGCACCTCCTCCTGCCCTTTAGTCCCCTCTTCTTATAGGAGGGGTACTAAGAGCCGCCATCTCCTCGGTTCAATTAGCTTCGCCCAAGGTGTCTCGGATAACCCCAGGCTACTGAGCCCCACCGCCACGACAAGGCTTGAACCATGGTGGGGAGAGTCCCACACACCACTGGACCCTACCCTGGGCTGGTAAAGGCGCGTAAACGCGTTTCCACGCGTCAATAAAGCAAAAATGAAGTTCAATAATGCACGGATGCTTTGCAATGACAGTTAAATATGAAATCGTATACTTTGTTTATTATTATTATCTATCTCTGTTATTCACATGTTCATGTTCAGTGTTCATGACAGTACCTCGAGTGGACACTATTGAGTGTCTGAGATGTGTCAAAGCGTGGCATCTGGCTTTTTTTTTGATTTTCAGCTTGTTTCTCAACGAACATGAAGAAAAATATAGAAAGTTTGTATATACCAAGTTGTATATTTCCTCCTATATCCTCCGCATAACCTCAACTACGAATATCTACTAACTGTTGAACAAAGGGAATAAATTAGTGTAAGCACCACATCTGAAAGTTGAAGAACTATAAGAAGGGTGTCCATGCCACTAACTCCATATACTGTGCTCTCCATATAACTCCATATGCTACTATTATAATTATAACCATAATTAAATGTGAATTCCTACTAAATATTAAATCATTGAAAAATGAATTTCAAGTAGAACTACTCGTAAAGCAAATGAAAAATATTTGTAATTATTGGAGGTCGTATATTTAAATAAAATACATTCAGTAACATCATACTTCATATATCACATAGTTTAAATTTCTTTTACTTATCCCTTCGCGATAGCCGTCCACTTATTTCCATGTTTAATTTTAATTCCAATGTTGCAAACACAAAATACCTCAGCCGCCTTGGGAGGATGCCAGGGCTACCTCGGCAACAGGCTGGATCCTTATTTATAATACCCAGACTATTATAAAGCCATAGGGGAATCTTCCGGATCGTTCCTCTGACGACTCTCGCCAACGGTGGGATCGTGCAATGGTATAGACTCTTAGCCCGTTTAAGCTCCGGCTTTAGAATCATTTTGGAGACGGTCATAGCGCCTCCTACGTATATCGTATTATCATCGCGTAAATCACATTGTTCATCACCGTTGCAAAGTTTTGGTGGGTTTATGTTTCGAAGCATAATTATTACGGAGCCAACCTTAAGGCGTAAATTGTGCGGTGGTAAGCCAGGCACGTCCAAAGAGTTTAAAAATTATCATGGATAGGATGTGGCTTCATCTTCGAAGAATAAATGTTTCGCTCAAATCATATCATTTTGAAGTACGTAGTTTAGGCGATCTACATCTAAATTCTTAGCCGTTCGTTCACTCAACCATTAATTATTATGTGAGATTAATTATATGATGAGACAAAGTAACAGATGTATTCTCTGGAAAAGAAATCAATCCGCTTAATTTTTCGAGCGGTATTCGAACATTATCGATAGTCAGTAATTGCTCCAAGAAATCTTCAGCAGACGTATGATTGTGCAATGTAACTCTCATGTTTATTGTTAACTGAAACTTCTTCACATAGCGCCATATATTCGATGTTTTGAGGCAAGCGTTTGGCGGAAATCACCAGACAGTAAAATAATTGCGCCTCCAAACCATCTAGAGTCATTTCGTAGATCTTTCAATGTTCCGTTAAACGCTTCTAATGCACGTTTGTCCCAAGTTCAGAGTCCCCACCAATGGTGCATGTTGTTACTTTAACAGTTTGAACATGCAGCGGAAATTTTAATTCTGAATGAGCCGTACGGCATCATTGAATGAAATTTCCTCAAAGCACAAGGAATTGCCCGTGAAGAGCGCCGCGTTATCATGGATCGACTCCGTGCTTCTCAGTCATAACAGCAGGCGAGGCAGCCCGTAAAACGCCTTGGTTGGTAATGCGAAATCTTCGAGCGAATAAGAGAGAGAGAGTTGCAATTCAATAAATTTCATAAAATGTCACGAAAGACAGTTTCGCAGCGGCAAACTATACGCGGCAAATATACATCGATGACTTATTAAATATTATCGTGCCAATTTTCATTTGAGTACAATGTCCCTCAACTCTAGCTACTAAATGTTTGCTGTCCAGGGGTCGTCTCGCCTGCTCCGGATATACTGTCTCCTGGCTCCGTTGCGGACAGCTTCGAGACCAGCTATATCTTCCGTACACCAGTAGAGAGCCCGCCGCTGTGAGTGGGTGTGGTTCGCGGGCAGCATGGCCGTTCTACACACCGCAGTGAATGTGTTGCAGAGCCGGCCAGCAGCCTCCTCTGCCAGCTCCCGGTTGAGCATTGTTAGTGCCCAACACGGAAACCGGCTGTGTCCCATTATTAAAGACGACGATGATGTCGGATGAACGGAAGCTGTAGACACGCTACCGAATTGCCCCCACATTCGGCTGGGGCAGTTCGGCAGCTACCGCCAATTCTTCAACCCTGCTCCCTTTTGGGTCCGTGACTGGGTGAGGTGGCCCATCGCCTTGACGACGAGGGAGGCCGGCTCCAGCCCTCCCGACAATCGCAACGTTATTCTCCCACTCTAACATGGACTGCAGGTAAAGGTCCTGAGCCCCCGCAGAGTGGTTGACATTTGCCTGGATTACACTGAGATGGCCAGGCATTTTAGGCCATCTCAACGTCTACCGACCCCACTCGGGTCCCGGGCCCATCACGTGGCCCGTGGGCCTTCCTGCGTTCGCGCATTCTGCACAGTGCGAGGTTTCTCTGCACCCGGCGGCTTTGTGGCCGGACTGAACACAGTAGTAGCACAAGGTGCTGCGGCCAGTGCCATCTCCATTTGCACTGGTGCCGTGCCTCATCCCCAGGCGACGGTAACAGTGCCTGGGCCGTGCCAGCATGAGGTGGACGCCGACACGGCTCCAACCCGCCGCTATGCTCCCGGCCTGCAGCAACTTTTTGGCTGCTGTCGCTGGGAGCTTGACGTGGGCTGAGCCCGAGCTGAACTGCCCCGTGCGAAAGTTCCACACGAGGACCTGGCACAGGTTGCAGCCCTCGTCATTTGCCACCATAGTTGATAACCTCTCTGCGGTGACCTGATCAAACAGAGTTTAGTTTTAGAGAGAGTTAGTTGGCCTTCACCTTAGGCCTGGTCACCTCTGCCTCCTAAGCCAGCACCATCTTTATGCGAGCCGCGAATAAATTAGCCTCTTCGCCGCTCGTAGAGCGGGGCAAATCTATGAGACGCGTCACGGTCGCTGGCTGGCGAATCCGAAGCGGGTCAATACTCAGCTCTTGAAGGTTTACTTTTACCTTTGCTTTTAGAAGTCCCGTAGCATAAGTTGCCCCTTTCTGCGCAGCCTCAGGCAGCAATTTTAATATTACGGCCGAGGAGTGAGGGAGCGACAACTGCGACTTCGCCTTCTCCTTTTTCTTAGCCCGTGGCGCAGAAGCTACTAGTTTAAGCTGACTCTTCACCGGTGGCGCTAGTGCCGCCGGCTTCTTCGCCGTAATGCGACGGACGTTGTCCGTCCACATTGCTCCTTCCTATTGGGGGGTGATCACGTTCGCTACCTGTTCCATTTGAGGGATCGCTGCATTCGGGGTGGAGAAACCGACTGCCGACCACTCCTCCTGCCCTTTTCCCTTCCCCTTACCTTTCTTTTTCCCCTTTGGTAGTTGAGGTAAAGCCCGGAATTCCCTTGGGTCGTGACGCTCCACCTCCGGGGCCGTATCCGCCGGCGCTGCCTCTTTAGCAGCAATTTTCACCCTCGTCTCCTTTGCCAAGGCTTTGTTGCCCAATTCTCACTGTACCCGCGCATTATCGGCATTAGGATTCTTAACCGTCGCATCTTCCGTCTGCACCATTAGGGACTCCATCATGTCCCTGATGAAACCACCTACATTTTATTTTAGAGGCAAATCCTGCCTATAAATTTGTAGACTTCCTGGTCAAATCCAGTATAAGGTTGAGGTTCCTTCCACACATCTCCAGGCCCTCAGTAAAGATGCGTTTATGCTCCAACCCCAACTTGCCCCAGACAACAACGCCAACAAAGACAAGTACACGAGGACCTCGAATTCTACCCCTGCTACTCCCGGGCCACCCCCGCCCCATATCCCTAACGAACACGTCCATCCTCCCCGAAATCCATGACCCCTGACATGTTCACGGCTTAGAAAGCGGGAACAGTATACAAATGCAACCAAAAACAAAATAAAACAAATTTCCGAATTGGCTCGCACCAACTTTGAGAATTTCACACAATTCCCCTATATCCTATATTACATATATCCTACGCAAACGTTAACAAACGAAACCCCATGAACAGGGCAATAAAACACGCGAAATAACACTGGTAAGTCACCTACACACCCCTGTCCCGGGACCGAACGGTCAAACCAGCGCTAGTTTATATTGACGACTTACTGATTTCCTTAGTGCGATAGCCGAACCTCGGAAACACTCTCCTCGGAAACTATCTCCGTGACTCGACATCGCCCCAGAAAAAATCAACCAAAAAGTGATGCGCTTCCTCTGGACCAGGGTATGGTAGGTTGATGTCCAGCAAACATTAGAATTGATTGATATTTGCTAAATTGCATGCTAAAACGCAATTCTAAAATATTCTAAAAATATTTTTATATTTTAATATAGTATTTGTTTTTTTTTTGTAAGCGTATTGTAAGCGTTACCTAAGCAATTGTAAGAAAATGATAAACAGATAATTTTAACAGGCATATATAATAAAATAATTACAAGCTTTATTACCTGCTCGAAATTACAGCCCGTTTATTTTAAATGATCTGTCAGTGTGCGGTGTTAAACATATAATTTTTTGATCCATATAATAAAAGTCTATATTACCCATCTCCTTGAAAGCCGTTGGCTGTGATTGGCCGTGAAATGATTTTCCCAATTATGAGATCGTTTCACGTATTCTTACTAATATCCTTCATTCATAACAGTTCCTTCACTACATGTGGTTCCCCAAGTTCATGAAAATATGCCTAAATAATTCCATTGCCCAAAAATCGAATCTACGTTTTTTTTTCATCCTGGAAATCCCGAAACGTATGGTTCAAGAGCAATTGTACAAACTTAATTATTTTAACGAAACTCGATTTTATTCTGTACTTCGCCTTCAATACTGTAGACTATGAAGTGTTACTGCTTTTACTCAGATCAATAATATATGTCCCGGGGCAGTTGGCTGGTTTCAGATTCACCGACAGCGTGTTAAAGTGGATAGCATTTCCTCAACTTGGAACAATATTTCCACTGGAGTTCCTCAAGGTATCGTGTTCTCACCTCGTCCTTTTTCTGTTCTTGTAAACTCTATATCCCCTAAAATATATTCTCCTTACCATATGTGTGCAGACGCTTTGCAGATTTACAGGATATTTCTCTGCTATCTAATCTCCATTTCTATTTCACAAACGAATGACGACCTTGTCGGCATACTACTGTGGAGTTGAGTCTGCACGTATATATTGTGAAAAAAACTTTAATGGCTATCCGACTACGATGGGATACTTACATTCTCCATCCTTTCTTCAATGCCTTATTTAACCCTTCTTCTCCTTCGTATTTAAAGTTTTGAATTTTTTGTTTTGAAGATTTTCGCCTTAGGCAACGTAAACCAAAATACAATATAACCTAATAATTTACTTAAGGTCCCACATGATGAAGACCAGCCAGGCCGTCATCATGTGATACCCTAAGAGCTAGAGAAAAGAGTATGCGATATAGAAATGGCGCAAAAAAATATTATGTGCTTGTTATGCTTAAGAATTATAGGGTGTGGAATAAGTAAAGAAACGAAACTTTAAAAATTTTAACTAAACAAGTTAAAATTTATTGATGTCCTAAGTTTACGCGAATGTTACTCAATATAATAGAACTACTGCTACGGATATTATGGCGGTTTAATTCGTTATTTAACTAGCCCTAACATAAAGATGATATGAAATACCGTTGTGTTACAAAATCTGCGGTCTGTGAGTATGATGAAGTCAGCCCTGCCATTAAATTAGATTTGTTAATGCGCCAATCATCACTAGACAGGACCGACTCCTTCCAAGAATGATCCGTGCTGCTATTGAAATTAAGAAACATCCAAAGTTCAATGGATAATATGGTTGGGTCCTTCCCTCTGCTTGGGACCCAGTGACTAACATAATCAAATCAAACTCTAAAAGCCTCAAGACAGCAAGATACAATAAGTACTGTTTGCGTTAACTGGAACAACTAACTCAGTCCACCCGTGACCATGCTTGCTGTAAGGTTTCTGCAACACAGGGCTAGTCTAATAATTGTTAAGCCACGATAGAATCCGTAAATGTAGTTTTATTGTAATGAGTAACATTCACGTCAAATAAGATGTTAATATATGCAACTGTCAAATTGTGCACTTTGTAAAAACAACTTAAACACGTACGTGCTAGGAGGTGTAAGGTTGACTTTTCAAAGCAATATGTTTATGCGTTGTAAAAGATGCCCTCCTTCGATGTGTCTTTAAACAGATCCCTATATCGGCTAACAACCAAATAGTGGTCTGTATTAAGGTTGGGACCTCTGAAGGCAAGCGTATCCATTAAATATTTGCGGAGCTAACTATCAATAAAAATCACACTCACTTGGTTATTCCTCATACATATATGCAAACGTATGTACTTTGGGGGAAAGATGTTAGAAACAAAAATATACACTCACACAAATCCACAATGTGATTATCAGTATATTTCACTCCGTTATCACAATACAGACTTAAAACGATCAACGCTTGACTGTTTGGTCCCAACCCATCCATTAAAACCACCCCACACAAACAATTCTTACATGAGCATCTAAAAAATTCTGAAAATCACTTCCAGAATCCCAAAACTGTTTCAATTCACTGGTTGTCGTAAAAGTCTTGTGAGTCTTGATGCGGACCCAAATAAGTAAGGTAATAAATAATTTCTCCGGCGCTAGCGTGATCGCTCTGTGGAACACGACACCCCAGGGCCATTGTGTCATCGGGGAAATCAATGGTTTCACTACCCTTGCACTTAGTTTCCGTTGCACATTAAACATCAGAACATCTCTCGTTCATTACATGTATCAATCCCACCCACCTCTCGCATTTCACGTGCCTATCTGGTAGTCCGCACTAATCGCCTCGCCGACTCCGGTATTTCGGGCCAGAATGGCCACCCTGGTGGACTGGCAGGGGTTCTAGCCGAACCCCCTAATATATCTCAAATAACACATGTTCAAATATCGTTAGAAATTTTACGAAGAAATACATTATTACGAGCCTATAAAATGTGAAGATTGTTGGGGCATACTCTTAAAAAAAATATTAAGAATGTGGAAAATATGTGTGCCGGCTTAGTTCTGTTGAAATACATCGTGGCATTTTCTCTTACAACAAACAAAATTCTAAGAAATCTCCACATTATATCAAAAGATCTTTCTAATGACACACAACTCGGCGGTGCCCACGTGATATTTTTTATGCCTCAATTATAAATGTACGGAATGCCAAATTTCGTGCATATGGTACCCGTAATAAGCGGAGAAATATCCACAAAAATATTATCTTTCGAAATATCTAATAGTCTAAGTATGAGATTCAGAGTCGCTTTAGCCTGTTCCACCGGTTCCTGCTAAATATATGAATGTAGGAGGACAAAGCGTTTGCATAATATATATGTAGATGTTTAGTGGGTAGTCATGTATCGACTGTTTGTTTGTCCCCTATCATATATAAAAAATGTATCTATATGTAGTAATTATAATAATAACTTTAGTAATCCGTGGACTTGAGTTATAGGTACCAGAGAACAGAAATATCTATATCTAAACTAATCTTATAAAGAGTAAACATTTGTGTTTTTTTTACATACATTGAATACGCTCCAAAACTACTGGGCCCATGTAAAAAAATGTTTTACCATTATGTATAATCCTTTTTCTTTTTTTACGCGGGAAACGCATTTGGTGCCGAATACCCACAAAAACCACCGCGAATGCCATTAGTACCGCCTTTGGCGAGGTGTACCGGAACAACAAATCTTCAGGGCACCTCGATGGCTAGTCCGTCCTCAAAAGGACCGACTCCACCTTCACAGATGGGGTTATTCCGCACTACAGGACAACTCCACGTACTTTGGGACAGTGCAATGGGGTAAGGTTCCCTTTGGCCCGTGCGCAAAAGCGACGCCTCATTTTTTTGCACTTTTCTTATAAGCGGGGTACAAAGAGCTACCATTAAAATCCTACACTATCTGTCAGTAACATACGCTATGTAACATTTTCTAAATCGTCTTGATAATTATGAAAACTTCGAATATGTATCCAAAGGTGTGACATAAAATCAAAGTAAAACTTTATTTACCTGCAGACATTAGTAACAGTATTGTTCTGTCATAAATTAAATTTGTTGTCATGGTAACCTGTTTATGTTAACGAGGACGACGTTAAAATGTACATTTTTTGTATTTTTGTAAGTCAATACATTTTTACTACATTTTCTGAGATATCCATGGGAAGCCGGAAGCTAGTATCGTAATATTCAAATAGAAATACTTATAACATTTATTACCATAAAACATTATAATATAATATTTTAAGTTCGTAGAGACTTTAAAAATTCTCGTGATTTGTAATTAGGCAATTCAAAATAAAAAATAAACATTAAATGTACGAATATATTAATTTATATACGTTTCCTCAACAGGAATCTGTTCAAACATCTTTATTATGTTTTTAATGTATGTAAGTATCACGGCCGACACAGCGGGTCCACCAATTTCATTAACGATTGCATTTCCATTTTGTGCTATCACCGCTTTAGTCGCTGCAGCTGAAATCATATTATTTGTGTAAATTTCAGGCATTTTATTATTTGTGTAAACCTCACGTGTTTAATTATATACTAGCGGCCCCGTATGATTTCTCCTGTATGAAATATCAGCTTCAAAGTAATAGACAGCAGGACAGGCGTCAATTATATACATACCCACAAAGTTTCAACCAGAGAGGCCATTTGTCAGAACGGATCAAATGCTGGAATATGACGACGGATGGTTCTCAATATAAGGTTGAGTCTTCGAAACTATTTTACATATATGTGTATAAAGAAGTAAGCGCCGCATACACATTTTAGATCTCATAGAACTCAAGAAGCTAACAGTAAGGCCTTCCGAATATTTAGAAATCTGAGACAATGTTTTTGAGTATCAAATTTAGGATTTTCACCATAATTATCTTTAGCATCTTTTATTTAATGCACATGAATTGGTAATTGGGCACTAATTACGCTCATTTTACAATCAAAAATCTAGACAAATCAGGAGAAGTACATGATTGAAATGACTTATACAAGGCGAGAGGAAGAGAGGGCAACTCGGTTTAGCCCAACTGCTACGCACCACGGAGATGTAGATAAATGATTATCTGATATTGAGCATGCCTTATGATATAAAAAAGTTTTGGTCTTTTCTTTGATTTTCAATAAAATATTTTTTTTTTCGGAGGGACATAATACTGATTGGCGTAGCTTGTCCAGTCTTAACAGTTCGAATGACTACGGAAGACTTTTGTCTTCAGGTTTAGAGAGACGATAGGGGGACAGACCCCCCTCTTTTTCCGCAGACGGGAAGAGACAAACAGGAATTTTATTGTGGGCGTTACCCTATGGTAATTATTATTGAGACCGATAAAGGGGAAAACGGTCCCCCTCCCCACATTAGTGGGACGGCGCGCGCACGATGCCGTTTAATTTGTGGTATCGCGGATAAGGATAATAACTCAATAAAAGATACCTACCGAGAAATTCATTCCCATCGAATAAATTTTCAAACTCTACGTCGCACTTATCTCTGGTATAATATCTGTGGTTCTTATACGCCAATTTCCAATGCATTTTCCCGTCAGCACCTAATACTTCCCTTAATGATAAATTAACATGAACTTCCAGTCCACCTGAAATATTTTATTCAGTTCGATATGATTAAAATACTTTAATGAAACTTAATAAATAAGTTTTTCTTAATTATTCCGTAAATACAATACATTACATACAAACCTACCTTTTCACATGCCGATTTTGATCGGAATCCGATAAGAGTTGTTTTAGAGTGCCACGGAATGAAAACAAGAACTAAAACTTTGAATGTTATGCATGTATTAATTATTTTTTAATTTTAATTATCAAATACATTGTGAGGTCATCTCGTTCATTAAAAATTTTGTGCCTGTACTTGTAATATTTTCTCGTTTTTATAGTAAACAAAACAAAGACATCTAAAGCTATCAGTTTTGATGAATTCGATATTCTCGAATCTAAACGGATTTTCATGTCATTTTCTCCTGAGGCGGGAGTAAATCACGAGGAAGGTTTTAATGGACCATTTTTTAGGCAACAATCCCGGCCCCGTTATTCACGGGCAAAGCCGGGACCGACCGCTACTTATACATATATAATAGTGTGAGTTCTTTGTTATGAATATTAAATTATATTTATGTGACCTTCCTTTTTATTGACAATTTTTTTTTTACTGTTACTGTGATTATAATACAAATGTGCTTTTTATTTAATATTCTTATTTTCTTCAATATATTATGCAAAACAGCAATTAAAAATAAAATATTATTATTTTATTATATAAAAATACTATTATATATTCATGTTGTAAGAAAAAGTATTCGAAATAATGTCTGTATGTACAATAATCGATCTCCTGATTAACTAAACGAATTTTCATGCGATTTTTTACTACTGGATAGAGCGAAGGTCAAGGTAGGTTTAAGTGAGTAATAATAACATAATAGATGAAAAGGAGTTCTTATCGGTTTGGTAATTATGCTGATGTTCATTGGCGTCGGTGGTCGTAAAGGGCTTTGATGGCTCGCTTGTACTCCTATAATACATAAAATGTAGGTATATTTTAATAAGCTTACGCAAATAACAATGTAAGGGTCCTTTTCCTTCAATTGTCAAAAACAGCAAGTTTCCTGATATATTGTATAGACTCTCCATGCGGCATGCGACTGTGTACACGAATGATAAGGTGGACTTGGCCGGATCAACCCTGACGGATTAACAATAAATAATGTACAATATAACAGCGGGGAGCGGCTGGATGCAAGTGGCCCGTGACTGTGGGCCGTGGCGCTCTGTGGGGGAGGCCTGTGTCCAGCTGTTAGATTCTAACACTTACTTCACCGAATTTATCTTGGCGTTTCTCAACCCGGTCACTGTATTGTTTTTCATGAAGAATTTCAAAATTCCTGATGACGCATCCACTTCCTCAATGTACATGGGATCTATTGAATCCAGACCTAAGCTAGGTATTCCATCTGCAAACGTAGGAAGAAATTCGTTTGCCACTTTCACCATACAGTCTGAATCCACCAGTTTGCATTTCCTGGGAAAGATGCCTGTAAAAGAAATATTTGTGGCGTACAAAGTACAAAGTTTTCTATAAGCATATATCAATAATTTAAATCGAATAAAGCGGTTACGTTACTGTGGAAAAATCACGGAAGCACGAATTTTGCGTATGAGCTTAAAACCAAAACAGTGCTTAATATGCTGTTAAGCGTTAACTTTCGATGTTCGTATGTTTAACATTTGCTCACAAAGGGGCAAATGTAATGCAAAAATAATCCGTTTCCGGTAGTCCATGAGAGATAAGGAGGCTTTATATCATTCAGAATAAGTGCCGATAGATAAGCCATTTGCTAGGCTTGGACATAAAAAGCAACATTCCCTTTGAATACTTGGACTTGGTCATAACAGTGTAAGTTATAATCAACTGGAACTAGACTATTGCGTCACTCTTACAGTCTACTGACACCACTGCAGCTATCCACCTTCGCAAGCGACTTAACACCAACGAAAGTTATAGATAGACTCGACTACCATATATTGTGTAGCGAAGGTAATATATCACTTTCATTTTTATTCAATTTGTCCACGTTGAATACACAAAATACTTTATTGGAAGTAAGCTGTAGTATTGATCTACGCAAAACTTCTGCAAGCCAGTAGTAGGTGCTTATGGACGTAATTAAGTAGTCGCCATTAACGAGCTAGACTGTTCTTTTTCCCCTATATCAAAAACTATAAGAAAACTTATAGTTGTAGTGTATTTAAAATTAATATCATGACATTATATATATATATATATTAAATGAATAAAAATATAGTTAAACGAAAATAGGAAAAAAAACACTAAATACCTATAATTATAGTGTATGTGTAATTACCTGCATTAATATTATTTACGAATAATGTTAAATTCACAATTAAACACAAACTTTGCAAAGAATACATTGCGTATGACACGGCAGCTCGAACACGGAACGACAACAAAATGGAAGTGCTTAGCTCGAACGTATTTATACAGTGTTATAAAAATAATTGAATCATTTAAACCCCCTTATACAGCAGCTGGTTATGGTCTGTTAAAGAAAGAAATGAAAAACATTAAATAATTATAATCCATCCTATGGTATAGATTAATTTTAGTTGACGTGTGACCTGCATTAATATTATTTATTAATAACGTCAAATTCACAATTAAACATAAACTTTGCAAAGAATACATTACGTTTGACACGGCAGCTCGAACGTGCAGGCTTATAAATATAATTGAATCATTTATATCCTTATACAGCAACTAGTAATCGTCGATCTTATATCTATACCGAGGATTTTAGGAAGAAAAACACTAAACATATTATTATTTGTAATAAACTTAGTATGGTGCAAAATAAGTAAAATACATTACATTTTAATATTTAAATTTGTTTAAAATTTGAGTGTTACAGTGACCAGGTACATAATATTACAATGAACTTGGTACATTATGATATACTAATAATCCGCTCCGGTTTTTCCCGTGAATGTCACGTGTCTTAACATACTATACACTGAAACCTACCTAAGGACTTACTTTATCCATGGGTGAAAATCGCATGAAAATCCGCTCAGTGTCAATGTCAAAATCGACAACAAATAAAATATGAGAACAACGTCTGTCGGGGCAGCCAACTGTCAATAGTTTCTATAGCTATATAAGGATTTACTTTGATATCTTTTCCACACCTTTGGTTACATTATTGAAGTTTTCATAATGATCAAAATATTTTATAAAATAATATGTAACCACCACAGATAATGTAGGACTGTAATTGTAAACGACTTTTTCAGTAGTCCAAAGCCAATGCAAACAAACAGATAAACAATCAAATGTATTTTGCTTGGGAGAGATTCGAACTTTTATATTCATGGTATAAGCGAACCGATGGTATCACACAATATGAACTATTTCTGAAAAGTGTTTACAAACTTTCTATTTTCATTTCTCAATCTTTTTATTATATTCTAATTATTATTTATGTATCGACAATACAAATTATGTTTAAATATTTTATGTTAATTTTTTCCTAAAACATTATATTATGTAGTAGAACTACAGAACTAAGATTTGTGTCTGTCTTAAAACTAAGATTATCTTTCTAAGACTTATTCCCCATGCCCCTTAAAGCAGACGAGCTGAACCAAGTATCCGAAACACGGAAGGAGTACGTGGATTATGTAATCTTATAATTCATAAATATTTAAAGGTCAGTTAGTTACTAGAGGTAGTGCCATGCCCCATTGCAGCTAAATTGGGCCTACACGAACGGGGGATAATATCTCACTCTTGTAGGCCGGTGGTCCATTGGAATGGAGGAGGAATGGAAGGCAACGCATCTGCATAACAACAATAATGCGGATGTCTTTGTACATCGGTAGTCGTTAAAAGGCTTAGATTTCCCGTTTGCATCCAAAGGTAGGTAAAGACCTACCTACTGATCATGATTATGATACACCGAAAAATTGGACATTGTGTGTGCAATGACGTTCCTATTCTACATACAATACGTCAATAAAATATATTTTGTAGTTTAATCACAAAATATTATTTTTCATTTTTACAAATCTCTACACCATGTATCCTACTACTAAACTGACACACGGAGATAAAGGACACCCACGCGGTCGCTATGAGTCTAGGGGCAAGCCGCGCGGGGCGCAGCGAGCGGCGCATCACGAGAGGCTGGCAACCTCATACTTACAAATGATGCGATAAAATTAAATTATTTTTCTCGTATTTAGTTAATATAGAAGTATCGTCCAGAGAGATCTCTGCCATCCCAGGGGAACGGTTGACACCCTCTGACGATGTTTGGAACCTACAAAGTAGGAGAATCGCGATTATACGTCTGCACGACCGCCACGGAGGCGAGGATAATAGACGAGCCCTCCAACAACTCGAAAGTGATGTCAAAGAGGCCATACCGAAGTTCATAAATGAAAGATGGGATCATTTCTCTAGTGAACAAAAAGCGTCACACATTACTACTGGTCTCTAGCCAGGGTTATGAAAACAGAACCTACAGAGCAAATGCCACCACTAAACCGCATAAACCGTCTACCTGCACTAGAGGATGTGGAAAAAGCGGAATGCCTAGCAGACGAGGTTTAGAGTCAATGCTCTTTCAACAGCCTCCCCACAGATCCCTCTCACCTAGAAGAGGTACAGAGGGTAGTAACGGCCCGACTGGCTATGCCGCCGGGCGATGGTGACGAGATCATACGCCCGACGGGCGCAGACGAAGTGAAGGAACTCATAAAGAACGCTAATCACTCAGAAGGAACGCTAAAAAGTCGCCCGGGCCTGATGGTATCACATACAAGGTATTGAAACAGCTACCCCATGCTAATCATACACCTACTAATGTGTATTTTCAACGCTCTCCTAACGCAATGCACCTTTCCGGACATCTGGAAGGAAGCAATAGTGATAGGCCACAAACCGGGAAAACCCTGGACGGAGCCCACTACCTATCGACCTATAAGTCTTATAAGCCCGCTAGAAAAAATATACAAAAGGATAATCCTTTTGCCTAAAAACCGTGATACGAAAGAGAGAATGCCAGTAGAGCCTTACTGATACACGGGAGAGAATGCCAATAGAGCCTTACTGATAGTAGTTTTTAGTCGATAGGAGCTATCGCTTCACGACCTGAGCCCGACACACATTTCAAGTCCCCTTGGGTCGGCTGGGTGGTGCGTAAATGCATTTTTTCTGCTAGAACCAATCATACGAACACCGCTCGTAACGGTCGAGCGTTGAAACCACACATATAGTGACACAGATGTAAGACATATGATTGACAGAATGACAAGCTCACACACCGATTACGGAAACGAGCCCGGGTTCGAATCCGTAAGTAGAGAGCTTGGATGAATGTAGAAACAATAAAACGCGATTTGAGAGAGCTCTAAAAATAAAAATTAAACCATGATCACGGCTTCTAGGTGATTTGAAGCGCAAATCAACCCCACCCGTCAGAGGGTGGGGGAAGAGGCCGGCCTCTTATGACAAGCCAAACCAATGGACGAGCTCTACTATCATTATCCACGTCAGGAAACATTAAACGGAATCGTTCGGGCGCCGGGGACCGCTTCCCCTTCTTCGGTACCAATATATTACCATAGAGTAACACCTACAATATAATTCCGATTTCATCTCTTCCCATCTGTGGGAAAAGAGGGGGGTCTGTCCCCCTACCGTCTCCCTAAAACTAGAAGACAAAAAGTCTTCGATAGATCCGACGAACTGTGGGGGCGAGGGAAAGAGCGCTGACAACAGTAATAGATCCCTTCGAAATAAAAATCTTATTTAGTCTACTTAAATATTTTTTTTAGGTTTTATTGTCAGGATTAATTTGATAGTTTTAAAATACTCATATATATTATTAGAACTAATGGTGTTGCAATAAGAAATTGTGAAAAAGTATATTATTTATTCAAGTTATAACATATAATTCCAACAAGAAGTGACAATATATTCTTTCAATACACTTGAAACAATTATTTAAAGTATCATTATAATTATAAACTAAAACCATCAAACAAATCGTAACAACAAAATCTGGAATAGTAGTTAAAGTAGTTTTATCAAAACAGGATTTTACAGATCTCTTTTTTCATATACCCTGAATAATAATAAATTAATATTACAATTTTAGAAACATAAATCGTAGCATTAGTGTGCTTCTTTGTTGATATATTGTGTATAATTTTAAATTGCCTAATCGTCCTTGACTTGGAATTCCAGAAGCCACTGTGTTTTGTTAAATTAGTCTTGTCTTGTTAAAACTGACAGAGTCCCACTCTAGGAAAGACATTACCAGAACAAATAAGATATTTATGCCTAAGAGAAGTACGACAAAAACCGTAATAGTATTAGTATGGGAATGTTTGGTAATGTAAATTACAAGTTAAAGAGTCAAGGTTTCGACTCGATGAATTAGTTAATGTTTACAACTAGTATAAATAAGAACATTACAATGTGTTTAACCTTGGCTACTACAACGAAACAAGTAAAAAGTGTTAGTTATAGATGGTATAGATTAGTTTTGTAACTACATCTATACTTAATATTATAAAAGCAAAGAGTTTTTATGTCCGAACGCACTGACTTCGGGAACAATTTGTTCCATTTGAAAAATTCTTTCAATTTTTGATTACCTGTTTAGCCAGAAAGGCCACCAGGAGCGGAGTATTAGTTATTCGAGAAAGAGAATAATTTATTGAGGGACGCTTTTATATTTTCTTTATACTCATAAACAGAGTGTCTAATGAATTGGGAGCAAGTCAGAAAAGTATGTGAGCATTTTAATAAAAAAAATGTTGTTAGAAATAAATAATCCTTTCATTAAATAATTCATTGTCATTTCCAGGTAATGTTTTCCTTAATCATAAACCGCTAATTCGCAATAAAGATATATTAATATTTTACTATGGATATTTCCATATTCATTTGACAATTGGATTTATTTTATTTTGCTGACGACGTATTTGTTATATTAATGAAATGTATATTTATATAAATATATAATATTAATAATGTATGAATAAATCAAAATTAATAACTCTGAATCCCAAAAAAAATCATTGGAAATGTTCAATATTTAAAGGTACGGCACGGCGGTCCTCTTCCTGATCCTGGCCCATGTTCTATAATAGGCGTGAGTATTCGGGCGAGAGGAACAATACACTGCACGTAGCTTTACAAGTCTTGTAACACAGTTATATTGTCCAATACCTGCATAATAGTTTTTGGGTTTATCATGACATTTGGTGCGTGGAACGTGAGAACGATTATTGGCCGAGATGGAAACGTCTGCCGCGGGCGTAAAACAGCTATAGTTGCTCGTGAACTTTACCGTTATAATGTGGATGTGGCTGCTCTCAACGAAACAAGACTCAAAAGACAGGGCTGGCCACGCGGCACGGGCGCTGTCCTCTTTGATGTAGCAAAGGCGTTTGACAAGATTTGGCATCAAGGCCTCATCTTCAAACTGTACCAGTTAGGACTGCCTGACAGGCCGGTACTGATCGTAAACAGCTATCTAGCAAACAGGCAGTTCCGCTTCAGAGTGGACCACTGTGAGAGGCACTTCAGAGGGCACCCTGTCCTCCCCTCGTTCGTTTGGTTCTCTCTCCCACCCAGATTGAACCCAATCTGTACACTAGCGACATACCGTGACACACCAGCGTCCAGCTGGCGATGTTCGCGGATAATACCGCACTGTACATCAGATACCTCCCCAACTTTGGAGCCAAACTACACCAAAAGGCCGTCACCGAACTCGGTGAATGGTTCTTAAAATGGAGAATAGAGGTTATAATGCGGAGTAGAGTAAATTATATACATACGCTTCTCACTAAACCACCCCTCGCATAGACGAGGAAACATACCTCCCATCCTGCTCTAAAGTAACGAGATACCTAGAGCAGAGACGGTGAAATACTTGGGAGTCACACTCGATAGGTCGATGAGCTTCAAGAATCATATAGATAGCGTTCTGAAAGAGGCACGACATGTTATTTTTTAACTCTATCATCTTATAAGCAAAAAAAGCAAAATGGCGTATAGACATAAGCTCACTTTGTATATTACATGCATTCGACAGATCATGTCGTATTGTAGTGCAGCATTCGCGCACATATCCCCTACCCAAATATAACATTTGCAGGAAATGCAAAGCAGATTCTTACGTATGGCTACTGGATGCCCGTAGTACTTCCGAAACATCGACCTACATTGTGACTTTCAATTGACCTCGATTAAAGGACACTTCAAAGAGCAGTCTCATAAGTTCTTTGATCATGCCCTTAGTCACAAAAATAAATTAATCATCCAAGCGTCGGAATACGACCCGAAGTTATGAACCGACTCCTGTTACCGTCGGCCGAAGCATGTATTGCACGATGCCGACGACGCGATCGCGATAGCAGTAGTTAAGTCCGTCAAGAACACAAGCAACACCAAAAGACGACGAGATGCAGTAAAATGCCAATAAACGGATAGCAGTTTTTAGTCGGTAGTAGCAATCGCTTCACGACCTGAGCCTGACACACACTTCAGGCCCGCTTGAGTCGGCTGGATGAAGCGTAAATGCATTTTTCATGCTAGAACCAATGCCATACACCGCTCGTACCCGTCGAGTGATGAAACATCACATATAGTGACACAGCTATAAGACATATGTTTGACAGAATGACAAACTCACACACCTCTTACGGAAGCTTACATTTGTACAAATAAAATAACGCGATTTTAGAGAGCTCTAATAATAATAAATAAATCAAGAACACTTTTTGCTGATTTGTAGCACAAATCAACCCCTCCCGTTAGAGGGGGAGGGGAGGGTGAGAAGGCCCTCCTCATCAGATAAGACAAACATTAAACGAGCTCAATTATCCTTATCCAGGACACCGCAATTTAAACAGCATCGTGTGCGCGCCTTCCCACTAGTGTGGGGAGGGGGACCGCTTCCCCTTTTTCGGTCCTAAAAATAGTTACTATAGGATACGCCCATAATCAACTCGGTACATTTCTTCCCATCTACGGGAAAAGAGGGGGTCTGTCCCCCTATCGTCTCTCTAAGCCTGAAACACATCACTGTCACACACAAGTCTTCACTAGTCTGTCGAATTGTTGAGGCTGGACAAGCGCCGCCAAATAATAGTGAAAACCCTACGAAAAAAAAAAGAAAAAAAAAACATCTCAGCGAAACACATCTTACCGATAACGAAGAGCTGGTTGAAGTTGGAGGTGGTTACACCTTCTTCTGGAAAGGTACTCCTTCACTAGAAGCTCGTCGTTCCGGGGTAGGATTTGCCATTAAACAGCAATTTGCGAAGTGTCTTCACGAGTGTCCTATGCACATTTCGGACCGCGTTACCATAGTGCGTCTTCACATGGATTCAGACGACTACCTTGTATAACACTATTTATGGCATACTCATACAGATACGTTAAAGGTACATTAACGACAATTTCAACCACAATCTTCAAATCAATATATATTTTCTTCTCAATTTGTCATCATCTCTTAGTAAAATCTTTATTTCGGAGCGCACGAGGGTTATGTGATGACCAACGCCTAGCCACCTTAACACCTAAGCAAACTTTAACATGTCAAGCAAGTTCTGCGAGACAACAAGCTTCGAGGTACCCGTCTGCATTATAGATAGAGGTTGAAACCACTAACCTAAACATCACACAAAAGAGGTCACTGATAAAAATGGTGAAATCCTCAAGCGAGCTTCAATTAAAACTTATTTTAGGCCGCAAAGGGTGATTAGTAATTTTTTGCCACCAGTAAGATGAGATGTACTACAAGATGGAGGAGCATATTGACATGATTGGGAACGTGGTCTCTCGTATATCGGACAAAATATCCAAATTGACGGCTGGGTGATTTCTTCGGTTTAGCTCTCAGTTTTAAGCATTATCGAATCAAAAAACCAAACGTATCACTTCATAGATGTAAGATACATTATAATGAGACAAACAAGCAGTATGTACCTTTTGGCGAAGATCGATGCCACAAGATACCCAGCCAACCCAGATAGAAGGGCCGAAGTTCATGTTGGGTATTAGGGTGAGGGTCAGAAGCTGAAGATGTGTGGCATTCGGTATAGATACCCCCCCCCCCATAGTAATAAGTAATAAGAGGTAAGCGCCATGGCATTACAGCCGAATTATGTGGCACGCCCGAGGAGGTGTCTCTCACATTGCAGCCCCGCAAAATAACTGGTACGCTGTCACGTGTCATGCAGTTCATAAGTTTGCTTGAGATGAGGAGGGGTGGGGGGGAGAAAGATAAACATGCATAATAATTATGCGGATGTATTATGGGAGTCGGTAATTGGCTCTGAAAACCCCGTCTGCAATCCATCTTGTACTATTGCGGTAAACTGCTCCTACAACAAGGGCACGAGCAATGCACAACAGAGCGATATCGCGGTACGTTTTTCCTGTCCATAATGGTCAATACCACTGGAGTAAAATAAGACACAAGATGCGATACAGGCTACGATAACGCGTTCGTCTCAGTAAGAATCAATGTTTTATAGTATAAGGGGTAAACGAGAATTGGAGCCTTTTACCGACACCCGATCTGCAAAGTTGTTACACAAGGGTGTTGTCGCCGGAGGACAGACTCGCCGGAGGGATAGGTGTTAAAATATCCCAACAGAAACTTACAAACGGTGATCGCACATTTGTCATTCTGTGGCGGTATCGTGCGAGCGAGAGGTGATGCCGACCGATCGATTTTTTTTTAAATTATACTTCTTGATGTCTTAAGTTAACGCTAAACTTCTTTTCATAAAATTTGGAGTAAATTTTTGTAACGAAAAGCCGACACCCTGAAGTGCGCTGTAGTCAACTGTTTCGTTTTTGAAAAACTGTTACCATAATGCGTTACAATAAAACTTTCAATGTATTAAATACCTCTTTTTCAAAAGTCAGTGTCGTTTTACTACAAACGTAGAGTAGGGCGAGAGATAACTTTTTTAAAAAGATTTTTATCTTATTACGCCAAAGATGTTACGCGTGTGCATAGTCACACATACTTTTTTATTTCGCAAATAATTAGGCTTCAATGCAGCCTAATTATTTTCATCTGTTACATAAAAACTTTCCATTTAATGACGACTGCTTCTGCTTTTACCTGCTATTTTAAAGTTTAAACAACTATTGACCGCGAA
Source organism: Eumaeus atala (assembly GCA_017140195.1). Lineage (NCBI taxonomy): Eukaryota > Metazoa > Arthropoda > Insecta > Lepidoptera > Lycaenidae > Eumaeus > Eumaeus atala. The sequence continues at coordinate 101,285 of JAFELO010002396.1, forward strand.
TTCGTCCGCATGCACCACAGAATAGACCACGTGCAATATCAGTATTTTTATTGCTCACGTGATGTTCAGGTAAAACTTTGTCAAGTTTCATCAAAATCTGTTTAGTAGCTTTGCTTTCATGTACTTAGTATGGCCATTAGTGTTGTTGCAATAAAAAATAAAAAATATTTGAATCTGTAATTTTTATACGATTTGGCACGGCTGTTTTGCAATAGAACATTAGTGGCGGCTGTATTCAAGCTGCATCTGGGTCAGTCAATATTGTATTCATACCGCAAATACTATTGGTTTAACAATTTCCAGATACAACAATGCCTGTTTATTCTGAACTTAATCAATCTTAATAAATATAAATTGAAATACAGCAAGTAAATCATCAATTCAAATTTTTATCTTGGTAACTAATAATACAGTTTATTTATATAATAAAAATGATGAAAGAATTGCAGATGAAAGGTTAACTAAACAAATATATAATATGAATATGGATTAGGGACCAAGACTGACATACCATGACCAGATTGACGATTGCTATCCAAAGGTCTCACATGAGCTTATTTATCGAAGCAACGGATATTAACGAGCAATCGGAGCTTTTTAAGACTACCAACGTCCATGAACATCAGCGTAATCACTATGCCGGTGCGTTGCCCTCCTTTTCATCGCCTCCCCTCCAAAGGACGACTACGGCTACTGACAAACCGCACGATTTCACTTTACGTCGATATATTGTGAGCGTGAAAATATATGTTACAAATATGTATGATATATTACCAATATACTTATACTATTGAAGGCAAATTCGTCCGCGTGGACTACAGAATACACCACGTGCAATATCAGTATTTCTATCGCCCATGTGATGTTCTGGTAAAACATTTCCAAGTTTCTTCAAAATCTATTTAGTACCTTTGGTGCGTCTTCCATTGATATACATACCTAGTCTGGCCCAAAATACTGTTGCAATTAAAAATAAAAAAATATTTGAATTAGGAATATGTCATTTTATACCATTGTTAATTGAGTTTTCTCATTTTGGCGCCCATAAATTGTACAACGTTTTGCGTTATTATAATCTAGTGGGATGATTAAGAGAACAGAATCGCTGTGATTGGCAATGGTGGGTATGGAGCCAAATACAAATGTAAAATTCTCCATACACTTTGCATTAGTCAAATGTTTGTGTACCGGCTGCTCATAGGTACAATGAGACTTTCTCTGCTTGCGACACAAAAAGATCTGGCCGTACACGTAGTGTTCGTCGAAAAGGCGATCAAAACAGTTTCTTGAAAGAATTCAAAGAATTCCTGTCTCGTACTTTCCTGACATGTAAATTGGTCCACACGTGACGTCACAGCGCAGTAACGAGGCTTAAATTAGAAATATTAATCGGACATATTATGTGGCTTTCACATTATGGCACCCCAAAACTTTTCACATCCGTTGCCAAGATCCAAGTAAAGGAAATATATTTTTGCAGTTATTGTATTATTACTAGCTGACTCGGCAAACGTTGTTATGTCGTGTTGTGTGTCAAACCTTATCACTTAGGAGTATGAAAAATAGATAGTAGCTGATTCCCAGACCTACTGATAATGCACATAAAATTGGGTAAAAATCGGTAAGGCCATTTCGGAGGAGTACGGTATAACAGGACAAGGATTTTTGGCATATTCGTTCATAACGGTGATTCTGTCTCATTCCACAAGAAAATCAAAAGAAACGCGATAAAATCCGTTAAAGAGACACAACAATGAATAACATTCGCGTAAATAATATACGAAAACAAGGAGTAAGGTAACTAACATTGCCACATAACAATTTTATATATAACATTATAACTCCCAAATTTTCTTGTCCGATATCCGTAACAGGTAGGAGGTAATGTCATGGTGCATTGCAGCGGAATTGGGTCGGTACGACAGTAGATTTACCTCCCGTTTACATGATACCACCGTAATGTGACACCTTTGGCGTCGCGTTTTGTGCGTTTTATGAGCCAGTGGCCCAATGGAGTATAAGAGGATAGGAGGGCATCACATCGGTATAGTAGTTATGGGATTTTCATGGAGGTAGGTCGTTAGTCTTAGAAAGGCTCCAATTTTTTAAATCGTGAGGTGCGGCCACTTAATAACGTCACGGAACATACTGTATCGTGTTAAGTGGCAAAGAACATAATATTTTAAAATACGTAATAAATGCTATAAAATAATGCATTAAACGTACCTGATATTGCCAATCTTGCGTGAATCCATTCCTCTAAACGTAGTGTTAATGTATTTGTATTTTAATACTGAAAGATTGCCTTCAATCAAATTATGGTGCGACGGTTCAAGAGGTTCAATGTCCAGTTTGGGATCTCCCTTCCTGACTATCTGATATACTGTATTTCCATTATTTTCCAGACATGCTTCATCATTTAGTGCACATTCTGTGAGTTCACCTGTAATTATATTATTTCAAATTCATCTTACTCCTTTTATAAATGCGAAAGTGTCACTCCATCCACACTCATGGGTGTGTGTTTGCTATTTTTTAAGCAATACGTGCACAATGGATTTAGAAGTAATATGACGCCGACGTTCCTTTTAAAATAGACTATTTATTATATGAAAAAAAACAACAGGAAACTAAATGTTAAGTTGTTAATTTACCATATAAAATTAAGAAGATGCAATTATACAAACAGTAAATTGATATTTGACGTGACACCGACTATTGTTACTAAGTGGATCTAAAAGTACCCAGCCTAACACAGATTCATTCAATTCTGAAAATCGAATCTACACACGTTATTTTATTTAGTTCATACTAGGTAATTGTGTGAAGTTCGAAACGGGTGCGATAATTGGTTGTGATTTAATATTTTTTTAGTACTAGTATATCTACGGGACTTACGAGTTATGTACATACATACATAGCTAGTACATACTAGCAAACCTCTGCCTACCTCTTCGGAGATAGCAGGCGTGAAGGTACTTTATTTTTTAGCACAGCAATCGGATGTAGTTTCTGGAAATGGAGCAAATCTAGGAGCGGGCCATCATTAAGTAACCTTCATAAGAAGGGACTATCACCGAAAGTCATCCATGGTCAGTACTCTAAGAGATTCTGCTCCATCTTATTCAACCGTCAAATAATGGATAGAAGAACTCAAGCGTGGAAGAGAGAGTGTGAAAGATTCCAAAGAGGGGTCCTTCTTTGGAAGGCCTTTGACGTCCATTACTGCCGAAAATATTAATAAAATACTTGATATAATTATGGGAGACTCTATATTAAAAATTGGAGAGATAGCCGAGATTATAGGCATCTCTTATGAATGAACTCAAAGCAACATTGTAAACGAATTGTGTTTCCACAAGGTGTCTGTGATGTTGATTCCGCGACTGTTTTCAGTTGAACAAGAAATGACGCGACAGACTGTTTCACGTGACTGTTTGGAGTTCTTTGAAACCGATGCAGATGATTTTTTGAATCAGTTTGTTACAATGGACCAAACATGGGTTCATTGCTGTACGTCAGAAGCAAAGCAACAATCGGACAGTGGCGAAGGTCTGGTTCACCGCCCCCTAAAAAGACTAAGGCGATTTTCTCGGTAATATTGTGTCTTACTACGAGTACGTTATGTACGATCAGAAGAAAATTTTTCTATGCCCACTGTGGTAGAGTTTTGTGGTTTCATTTCGAAGCTCACGATACGTTTTACGTTTAGCTGAAATCCAGACGGCCAAATGATCGCATACCGCGCGAGTAAAGATGCGGATGCGGCTAACCGCCGAAAACAACCGCACACACCGTAGGCGAAAAGTCATTCGGGAAATAGTCCATATTGAATTATACTGTTTAGTGATTAATAACCAGTAGGTTCCCTAAAATAATAGACAGGGACCTAAAAACCTAAGTGAACCTAATAAAACCGTCCGAGTGCGTGTCAGTCAGTGTTCAGCAATTCTTGCAATAGTAAAGTACGAGTTGGATTCCCTGGCCGAGAGACTCCTCAGGTCTGAACTGAAACTCATACGTCATCATCGTCATCATCATTATCAACATCATCAACCTTCATTAGCCGGATGACGTCCGCTACTGGACATGAGCCTTCTTCATAGAGCGCCACAGGTCACGGTCACGAACGACTTGCATCCAGCGGCTCCTCGCTACTTTTACCAAGTCGTCAGTCCATCGGGTCGGCCGTCAAACACTACGTCTATCGTTGCGGTGCGGCCACTCGAGACTCTTTCCACCCCAACGGCTATCGTCTCTGCAAGCAATGTGGCCATTCCCACTTCATCTTGCTAAATCCTAGAGCTAGCTAAAAAAACCCCAAGACGTAAAAAGCGATATCGCTTTCCCTGATTATCATGCGAATTTCCGAATTTCGGACTATATCTCCATTCAAGCATACCACTTTCCATTCATGGCAAGCGGAGTTACTCAGAGCCTATTACAATAAAACTACTTTTACTGATGTTTTCGTATTTTATTTGACTATTTAACTAGCCATACGTTTCAGAAGCTTTGCAGCAATCATGATGATGCATGGACTGAGATAGCATACGGCCTTGTTATTAAAAATATAAGTTATTAAAAATACCACGAAGAATTACAATTGTATAGTTGTACCGGTTAACGCAAACTGTACTTATTATATCCTGCTGTCTTGAGGTGTTTTGTTTTCATTTAGAGGAATAGACACGAAACCGGTCGTAAATGTAAATTCAAAATCAAATAATTATGAAAAAAATATATAAAGTTTATTTATTTATTCAAGTGTATATAATTAAGATTTTTATTATTAAAATTCATAGAAAAACGTTGATAAACATCAATGACTTGGCCGGGATTCGAACCCCGTGACCTCTGATTCTACATGCTCATTTTTCCGAGCTATGTTACCACTGCGCCAGCCGATCGTCATCGATTCGTTGGATGGCAAGGCTGTGCATCGTGACCTTGAAAGAGATTAAATAAGCTAGTAGGTCCCACTTATATATAAACAGACTATACTGAGGTTTAGAATTACATTTCGGCAGTAGCCCTTGTTGAAATAGAACTGTCTTGTCCTAAGTGACGCGGTTAGTAAGTAAAATGTATTTACCATAGCGGACTGCGCTACACAGAGAAATTGACAGTTTACATACTATAACGCCCGGCTGGCTCAGTTGATAACGTGGCGTTGCACATTACGCCAGCAGCCGATTAAAATTCCATCCGGATAATGGATGTTTATATTATATGTAACATATCTCATGTGTACAATACACATAATAAAAACATCCATGATCTGAATGAAATGTGTATCTGGGTTCGATGTTGAGTAGCGACGGCAGCTGTTCTGAAGATCTGAAGCGCCGTATTGCCACGGCCAAGAATGCGATGACTAGCCTGGAAAAGATCTGGAAAAACAGGAATATTCGCCGTACAATATACTTGACCGGACTCCAGTGTTCGCGATCTTCATATAAGGTGCAGAAATCCGGTGCTTGAAAAGCCGTGAACGATGCGTTTGAAATGTGGTGTTGGCTCCTTAGAATCCCGTGGGCCGTCATGAGAACGAACGTGGCTCTCGACCATCTGCCGACAGAAAACATTCAGTTTCTTCGGTCACATTATGCGTTCATCTAGGCATCGACTCGAGAAACTGATAAGTACTGGGGCAAACGCCCTCCATTTGACCTGTAGCGACCGCGCTAGAGGTGTAGCGCAACCGCGCTAGAGGTCGTGCTCCAATATGATGGTCAGACCAAATTAAAGAGGCTGTCGGGGGACCTATACACCGCGCGTACCATGCAGTGTTGAACAGCCGACAGTGGAGAAGAACATGCGGTCACGATTATCAGCAATGAGAAGAAGGAGAACCAATTTCTATACTTTAAGAAAATTTTAAATATTGATTTACTTATATAATTTATTTTCCTTTTTTTAATATTATTCCTATGTACGGGCTTACGCGAAGTTCTTAAATTATTCCCATATGAATTCAGATTTCATGGTCCTTCCCTGTAAGTTTTCTTACAATTTTGCATGTATTCAATATGAACGCTTTTTGTAAAAGTATATATTATGTGGGTCTGTGAATATGTTGCATTTTGACACGGTGTGTTAAGCTCAAAAACCCTAAACGAAAAAATTCTATTATCATCAACACTAGGGTCCCATTTTTTATAATTACTTAACTGAATCTAATCAGGGACATCTACAAGATATACAAGATATGTATGGTAACCAAATCGGTCCTCCACATTTGTTGTGGCACCTCTACCTCGTATGATAGTAACACGAGACGACTTCACTAACGGCTATGGTGTAACACCATCGCTGTCAGATTTATAAATAGCCTGGACAAATTAATGATGTCCGTACTATTGGCACATGCTAGGGTCGAAGGTCGTAAGGATCGTGGCGGCACTTGGGAAAGGCTTGTAGGCAGAATAGCTTGCTGGAGGCCAAACAGTGAATCGGGAGGGGAATAACCTTTCACTCTCGAGAGTAATCTGCGCAATGTTCGAGAGTAACAGGACTTAGGAGGCGGTAGCCTCCTTCCGGAAGGAAGCCGCTGGGCGGCCAGAGACGAGGTGGTGGTGCGCAACTTATGCCTTAGCTGGTCCCTCTGGACCCTCCCTCTGGAGGTCAGGATGTATCCATACATGCAGGATGTGCAATGGGGACACATTTCATGTACGTCGGAGGGAACTGATATAGGAAGAACTATGATTAATTATCGAAAAACCTCGTCAATTAAGTGGAAACTCAAGTGAAGAAATTTCCATCACGTGAGTTTCTACTTGGTGTATTCAGCACAATGGTTCTTTTACAATTAGACTTGCTCGGCGAACAAAACAGGTCGATGAGACATAGATTAAAAGCTTGTATATTATTTTACACGTTCTGTCTTCTTGAATGATGATAGATCTCGAAAAATCTGTTGTGTATGCCTTAAAAACCGCGTGATTTGTGTTAGTAACTATGATTGGTACTACATGCCATCCTCCGTGCACAAATTACTTATACACGGAGAAAACTTGATCAAACGTTTTTCTTTTCCTCCTATTGGGCAACTGCCGGAAGATGCACAAGACTCGCGCAATTAAGACTGCATAAATATGCGCCTGCACCACACCTGAAAATGTTCCCATGTAGCTATAAATGGAGACGTATTTAAAACGATTCTATATTCTTCAGATCCATGCATTTCAAGTTTAAGAAAGCCTTATGTGAGAAATGTGAAGTATCTTGATAAAGAGGCAATAAGCCTTTTGAAGGTGGTACCAGAAGGTCATACTACACTTACACCGATATTTTATTTACAAATAGCGAGGATAGTAACAATTAGATAAAACATTATAAGTAACTAAAACCAATAATATTATAAGATTTGTCTCATCTCAGTTCAATTAATTTGGTGTGAGGTATAGATGGGAAGGATGCATCCCGATATTCATTTAGGATCAGTTAAAGTAACTGTTATTGTGTCGTCCGAAGGCACTAATGTACATAGTGTGGCTTATACCAATTGCTTACTTACTTATAAGTCAAGTATTGGAGACGTAAACACAAGTCTAAACAGCTTCACGGATTTTACTTTCTTTCTCGGGTGGAGCTACATCTTGCGGCGATGCTATTGCATTTTCCATAGGAATTCATGGATGTAACAATGATATTTTGTCTTCTAGTTATTTTTTTAAGTTTTTTATTCGATTCGTCTACAGTCGGGACACATTAAAAATCCTGGCAAAAGTCTACTCTGTAATTACAATTCTTTAGGTAAAAATAAGGAGCATACCTATGCCTTATAGGCCGGCAACGCTTCTGTAAAACGCCTAGTCTTGTAAGTGTCTATGGGCGGTGGTAGCCACTAATCACCTGATATCTTCCCCCTAAATCATACAAAAACTGTTATTTATGGACGAAATAGGAGCGGATCGCTAGTTATTATAATTTGATACCATAAAGTGGGCTCCACATCTAAACAAAAAATAAAAAAAAATTGGTTGAAATTTTACAGTTAGAAATTTTTTTTTCGCTGAGGAATGCATTTAGGCATGCCCCGGGCCGGAGATATCCTGGGGATATGTGGGACTAGAGAGTCAGGAAAGGTCCTCCCCTACCTACTAAACCCCAACGGTATTACAACTCGTCCACCAATGGAGGAGTCACGGGGTAGCGATGGCGTACGACCACGACTCTACCAGTGGGTGCCTTTGAGGGCTCATCACGGGAGGTTTACTCCCTTAACTACGATGAAGTATACTCGAATATACAGCATACCGACAACTGGGGTCTTCTTGAGCAGGCGACTACTTCTCCAAGCCGTCACCTTGTGACCTATCCTAAGGTAGGCTCGCACCTCACGCCTTCACCTTGGACCTCTCGTGAGCTCTCAGTCACTTCTCTCAGCCGCTCGGCCTCTCACTTGTCCCTCATTCCCAGTCCCAGTATTTCTTACGATTTTACTTCTCAGCATGCCTCTAATTAATGCTGGCAGCGAGAGGTCTGCTCCCATCACAGCATCGAGAATTGCCCGTTCTTGTTCTCAAGCAGGACATTCGACTAAAGTATGTCTAGCCGTATCACAAGCCTCACAACATAGATAGCAGGACGGCGTTGACTCGATCCGAACAACTTCACACAGGTAACGTCTAAAACAGCCATGCCCCGTTAAATCCGTGTAAGGTGGTATGAGAGAACTCCACCAGCGCGCTTTGTCTACTTCCTAAGAATGGGACGGATTGCCGTAATCAGCTCTATGCTGACAAGTGGTATCTCTAATCTCTCCTCCCGGAGCCGCATGGAGATTTCCCGACTGGTCCTCATCCAGCTCCGTAATTCCTCGGATTTCGGGCCTCGTCCTCTCGTAACTTTTCACATTCACATTCTCCAGGTCCCATGGAACACTACCAACAAGGGCGCATGCCGCATCCCGTGAGATCGTCCTATAGCCGCGAACCGCCCGAATGGCCATAGTCCGCTGTAGCCTGCCCAGAATAACACAGCTGTGAGAGGATGTAACTTCAACCCACACAAGTGACCCCTACATGACCATTGAGCGGATCACACCTAGAAATAGCCGGCGAAATCCAAGGCTAGGACCGCCCAAGTTTGAAAGAAGCCAGGTGAGGCTGGCAGTGGCCTTCGAAATCCTCACGGGCATCCTGTCGAAATGACTTCGGACAGTCCACCGGCTATCGAGAAGAAGGCCAAAATAACAGTTAGATATGTTTTACCTAACGTTATAATTAAATATTACCAACATTTATATTACATTGAATAAATTGAAAACATTACTTTGTTAATCGTTTATTTACTTTGAATTTTCTTGGATTTTTTTAACTGAAAAAAAAAAAACTTGTTTAAATATCTTAGTAGTTATTGCTGAATACCATTTCTGTCGGGAATTGTCAAATGCCTGCTCGTTTTTCCTTTTGAGTTTTGCGTCGCGGGAGTTGATATACTTAGAAAAGTTCGAAGTCAACCTTTCTCAAGTACAAGTTCACGTTGTTAAGGACCTTCTTGAAGCTGGCGAACAGCAGGGGTTCTTGGAGAAGGTCACCGATGGCCTTCCAGTTTTGGCTTGTGAATTTGGATCTGTCGGATGCTGTAATAAAAAAATATTTATTACACTAGTGATTGTCATGGATCTAAATTTGATCATAATTATATAAACAATAATTCGACTTTGAATACAGCTTGACTGTTAAATCTTTTTCATTGGTATATATTAAAAACACCTAGATATAGATATAGAAAAAAATACCTACAGATACAGTGAGCGTCTCAAAACCGTCTACATTAAAGCTGTGCAACTCTCAAATTATGCAACTTGTAAAAAGAACTTAAACACATGCGGCTAAGGTTGACTTATAAACGAAATGTGTTTAAATTTTGTACATCTTTTAGATATAATCTGCACTGTGCATACGACAGCCATACACGTGAAGTTGACATTGCAAACAATTATGTTTATGTAGACTCACGCTTTACAATGACAGTTGCATATTAAATCGTATATCTTGTGTAAACGTGTTTGACGTAAGTCATAATATATTTGACAGTGTCAGAATTTGTGTTGTAGAAGTTTCAACAAAGTAAAAGAAATTAATACATAAACTGAGATTTATCAATCCCATTTAAATGAATTACGGATTTTCAAACACATACCTACATACAAACCTTGCATTAATGCAAGCACTTATATACCGCTAAAATAAAGTTATATATTCGGTGCAGCCATTCCGAAGTTATAGGCTTATATAAAAATATTAGCAATCATCTGGTTGCATAATAATTTTATCAGCGCATGTTGACTATCAATTAACAAAGACTTTATACACAATTATTGTTTCCATATTACAGTGTATACCTCAGATAAAATAGACGTGCAAATGCCGAGTTATAAAATATATACAGAATATATTATTATAATAAAACTATATTATTATAATGTTTATGTGCCGTGCCTAAATGGAACTGGACTTGTCACGTCACGTCTGAGGGGTCCAAAAATATGTCAAACCAACATATTTTTGAACCCCTCAGAATGCCCAGCGACCAAGCGGCAGATCCCGCCAGCGATGGCATGATGAGCTGGACTCCTTTCGAAAGGATTGGCCCAATCTAGCTCTAAATTGATAGGTATGGAAGGACAGTCGAGAGGCCCTTGCCCAGCTGAGGGACACGGTAGGTTTCTAATATTAATAATGTTTTTATTTATTACTTACTTTCCAAGTTGGTGAAAGTGGCCTCAGCTGGAGTTCTGACTTTAGACTTTGACAGGAAACTGTTGATCTTCAGTTTCATCTTTCCTTCAGCTGTGAGAGTTTTCTCGAATGTGGCTTGTAATTCTGTTTTGAATGCTCCTAAAATAATAAAGTAAATCATGTGAAAATGACGCTAAAAGCAGTTCCGTCATAATTAAATTAAAAATTATGATCCCTTACAGCAAAATTACTAATTTAAACTAGTTAATAAAAGCAGTAGTAGCAATAGATTTTTTGTTAACTTAGCAAAATAAACATTTTATTATCGACTTGCAAATTTAATTTTATGAATAGCTAATTAAAAATTATTTAACAATAATATCGTCTATGTATTGCCTTTATAGAGACGAGGCAACTGCGCAAGACATATTATATTGGTCAAGTGTGTGCGCAGGCACAATTGCCCTCCCTGTTCGTTCCCGCATTCCGATAGGACCGCAGTCTGACACAATCGGAGAGAAATTAGGCGCAGGACCGAGTGCTTAATGTGCTCTCCGGGGCACTAGGGTGTAACACCGACGACTATCTGACTCTGGACTGTTATTAGAAATCCCAATAACACTTTAGTCTGACCAGGAACTGGAACCCAGGACCTCAAGGCTGTTGTTTGTTCAACCACAATTGGACATGCTTACCACTAGAGTACGGGGCAGCCGAAACAGGTGTTTAATAATAATACTACATACCAAGTTTGTATTCATAATCTCCCTTTCCTTGGATGGGTCCGCTGTAAATGCGGCCACTGATATCGAATTTACCAACGATGAGGCTGTCGCTGGGGCAGTCGAGTTCAAGTTCCAATTTTGATGATGAGAAGTCAGTCCTGTAATAACATTTTAGTCTCTACAATATCTTTATAGTTACATATATATCTACTAATATTAATACACTAGAGATATTTTTGTTAATGTGTTCTCGAAAATAATTACAAAGTGTTACAACTTATTTTATTCCCGCCATATTTTGACGTCTGATAGTGTTTTGTTCATTTATTTGTTTCAGAACTTTAATCTCAGGTACTACTGGTACAATTTGAAAATTGTTATATAGAATTAGATATTTTGTCTTATAGTATTACATAATAATAAAGGAACCTGAAATAATCACTGTATGCTCCTTCTGTTTGTCTGTCAAGAAAATCTAGTCGTAGTATGGTGTTATACTCACACTTGACCTAAAATGTATTCAAAAGATATCTTTGAGATACTGTCGGTTTTTATTTGTTATTTTCGATTACCTTCAAATCTATTTATGTACATATTAGTAATTATAAAGTTTTTTGTACTTTCGAACTGGTCTGGTGGTTCCCACATGCTGGTTTAGTAAGTAGAATGCCAGCTATTTTACTAGTCTTAAATATTTTATTAGGCGAAATTGGATATAATTATAATTTTAAATTAACTTTTATTTGTGTATAAAGGTGACAACGAAGATTCGGAGCCTTGTGGTGACAATAGACGCTCATAAAGATACGCTCATATTTTTATGCAGACGTGCTTTTTTCATTCCCTTATCTCCTACGATGAGCCATCGGAATCTCACAAACCCAAGAAAATGCTGTCACATTACGCTGGTATCACACGAAATACCTCACCGGTCCTAACGTTGGTGGCTACAGTGCTATACTTCCTCTTGCTGATACATAAATATCTGTTGTTTTGATATTATCAACTTGTGGAGTTGTCGTACCAACGTCGTCTGGTACCTGTACATACTAGATAAACTAGTATGTACAGGTACCAGACGACGTTTATGTATTAATTTTTTTTTTATCAACTTAAGAAGTAATATATTTAAGATTTCATTATAGAAATACATATAATACATGAGCTGACATATAATAGATCAGGTATTCGAACTTACCAATTGGCGTTACACGCAGATTAACCGATACGTTACCAAACGAGCCAGCTGGTCGTCCAAATATTAAATAAAAACTAATGACGAAAGTTATCCTCTTTATAATATTAGTATAGACAATTTAACGTACTGGATTTTGGAGAACTTGCACTCTTTCAATCCTGTAAGGGTGTTGTTGAAGAGTTTGTAGTCCACGATGGTCAAGTCTCCTTCGACGAGATCAAAGAAGATTGGGTCTACAGTTTCAATGTACAAGGATTCGGCACCACTCAGTACAACTTCAGAAGCTTTAGTGAAAATTTTGTCGGCGCACTCATTGTCGTTCACTCTACATAGTGGTTCAAATTCTGTGAATTAAATAAAGTAGGTAATGAAAAAGGTATGGTATAGAGGGGCAAACGAGAATTCGGTGAGCTTTTACGACCATAAACATCCGCGTATTTACTGTGACGGTGCGTTGCCTTTCCTCCTTCTTTCAATGGGCCATTATTGAATCTACCAAAATGGAAAACTCGCTCAACACTTTGTGAGTATAAACTTTATTTTACGGTATATCTGTCGTAGTCGTACTGTACAAATCACCGTATTACATTACGGCTAGCCATTTTAGTAAACGTGGCCGTTTTGTTTTATGGCGGGCAAACGACTAGACCGATTTATGAGTCTGGCTGAGTGAAATTTTGCTACAAGGAATGAGGCGTTGTAAGTAATTCTATATATTTTGGAAATGGCTGGCCGTAACGAAATGCAGCCATCTAAACAATCCGACTGCGACATATCTGTGCAGTCGGATTGTTTAGATGGCTATCTATCTACAGTTACACCTGTATCAAAAATATCCCAAGTTTTCTTTTCTGGATGAAAATGAATTTTAAGATATTCCAGACTGTAAATTTTGTATCAAATAAACACAATTTGTCAAATTGTACAAATGATAATTTACTCAAATAATCACTGGACCTTACATTTGAATATTATAATAATACCGCTAAAAGTATAACACAAATTGTTTAAACAACACTTAATATTTAAGCCATTTTATAAAATTTTATTGTTATAAATTTACTCCATAAGTTATATCCCAAACTATTAAAATAATCTACAAATGTTATTATTTTAAACTGACTTAATCATATTATGATGTATGGCTTATCAAATAAATAAGAATTAAAAAACCAGATAAATGTTTAACTTGTTACGAATTTAATAAACCGATTGCTTTTTATTTAGGTTAAAGTGATAAATGTGTTACTGTGATACAAGCATGAATTGATGATACTTAATCAACTGAGGCCTGTTCCAAGAAAAATATTTAAAGGACAATATAATTGAAGGTTGAATTTAATACTTTTAACACTAAATTTAGAACTAGCCAAGCCTACGTGGATTAATTATATATTTATTCACTAAATAATAGCTCTACCCTTAATATATGAATAAACACCTTGTTTAAGTATCAAATATAGTATTCATATCGAATCTTAATCAAAATAGGTCCTTACCTGATTCAGAAATACAACCGCTAATGAAAAGAGACGCCACAAAAAGTAATTTAAACGAAAACATTTTGATGACAACCTTCCACCTGGTACTCAATAACTATATTGATCAAATATTTCCTAAACAGAAAACATTATATTTTATATCTACAGTACATAAATCTCACGTGTAACCTTTAACTTGACACACCGGTTTTCTAATAATATTGTCACATTTTTACTCAAAGAGCTGCGGACAATTTGATCTTTTCTTTTTTAATAATGTTTGACTTTGATCTTGTGGAATGACCTTGTCTAAAATACTTTGAAAAATATATTTTGAAAATTTTAAATAGTTGTACGCATCAATTAAATTCTAAGAATTTTTATAGTAGAAGAAAGCGACTGAAGGATTTTGCTGATAACCGACGCCCATAAACTTCCACAGAACTAGACGTTATGCAGATGCATTGATATGTTTTCTACTACTGTGCTATAGATTCATAAATACTTTTTTATTATTTGCTAGACATCTTTATTGCGTTGCAGACCCAAAGGAACTTCACATAGTATTGTTATAAAGAGAAAATCAATTCGTGGCGCTTGTGTGTATCCAGTGGATCATTGCGAAGAATAGCATTTAGTAGAGAGAGAGACAGAGAGAGAGAGAGAGAGAGAGAGAGAGAGAGAGAAGCGTACATTTTTATAGTATAGGAGGGAAACAAGCAATCGACGCCCATATTTGTCATGCAGGTGCGTTGCCCTCCTTTCCTCATCCCATCTTAAGGGCTATATAAATATTTTCCATAATCTCACTATTGGACGTTACATAAGGAACGTTCCTAGAGAGGGAGCCAGATTACTCCAAAGGGCCGTCACCGAACTCGGCGAATGGT